>QANY01004768.1:0-161521 GCA_003255025.1 Datisca glomerata | reverse complement strand
TAAAGTCTTGATTTTCAAATTACATGCCAAAGTCTTGATTTTGTTATCTGCTCTAAATGAACTTGAATTAGCCATAATTGATTTGGTTTATAGTTTTTAATTGAAGCATGCTGATTACAGAATTTTCTACAAACATCTCATTGTTAATTGAGACTTAAGGGATAGTGCTGATTTTAATCTGTTATAATAATATGATGATAATTGAGACTATATAAGGACATGTTAGTCTAAGTAATTTAATACTATGGCTTATATATGTATAAATATGGTGTAGGGTCCTGGTGGAAGGCCTGGCTTTGTCATGAGAAGACTGTTTTTCCCTTTCAATGACATTAATGTATATAAAAATATATGTCGTGAGAAGGTAATTAAATGAAAAAACTGTCATGGAAAGGCATTTTTTCCTTTTGCATGACAATTTTTTTAAAAAATAATTTGGACATTAGATGACGGGACTTTTCCGTCATCTAAATGTTTTTGGCGGCACCTATGATGACAGGAATTTTTCATCACTAAATAGCTCTTAGCGGCACCGATGATGATGGAGATTTCCCGTTAACTAATAGCTTTTGGCGGAACCTATGATAACGGGGATTGTCCATCATCTAATTGGTTTTCACGTCACCCTATTATGACAATTTTTGTTGAAAAAGGTAAAGATGACAGGCGATCAACCATCATTATATGGTTATAATGATGGGTTTTCACCATCATCTAAGACCAAAATTGTAGTAGTGAGTCCAATCAAGTGTATGAAGAAATTATGTTACTTATATGGTTGAGTTATTTAATCCTTGGCATGGTAGATTAGTGCATGTGAATTATGGAGCTTTAAAAAGATTGGTAAAAGTAGGATCATTGCCTAGCATTAATTTTGATCATATGTATAAGTGTGAAACATGTGTTGAGGCTAAATTTTCTATACCACATTTTCATTCTATTGATAACATAAAAATAGAACCTTTAGAATTGATTCATTCTGACATTTGTGACTTAAAAATGGTACAATCTAGAGGTGGTAAGAAATACTTTATAACTTTTATTGATGATTGTACTAGATATTGTTATGTTTACTTGCTTAGAAGTAAAGATGAAGTTTTAAGCACGTTTATGGTCTATAAGAATGAAGTTGAGAATCAACTAGGAAAGAAAATCAAAGTTTGAGAAGTGATATCTCAAAACTTAGCTGATTTTTGTGCATAACATGACATTATCCACCAAGTAACAACACCTTACACTCCTCAACAAAATAGAGTGGCTGAGAGGAGGAACATAACTTTAAAAGAGATTATGGTAGCCATGCTAATCATCTTTGGAGTACCATAAAATTTATAGGGGGAACTTTGCTCTCAGCAACTATATTCTTAATAAAATGCCCCATAAAAGAACTAACAAGACCCCTTACGAGTTATGTAAAGGAAGATTACCGTCATATAAATTCTTGAAAGTGTGGGAGTGTCTAGCAAAGGTGGTTGTTCCAACTCTAAAAAGAATAAGGTTGGGGCCAAAGACCATAGACTGCATCTTTATCGGTTATGCACATAATAGCAGTGCATTTCATTTTCTTGTGCATAAATCTAGTAACAATGAGGTGCATGCTAACACTATCATTGAGTCACGTGATGCTGTTTTGTTTTAGGATACATTTCCATGTAACTCATCCTACAAGTCTAGTACGATGATTGCATCTATTAGTGGGAAAGATAAGTCATTGAATGATAAGAGTGATAAAGAAGATGAGCCTAGACGCAGTAAGAGGGCAAGAACTGAGAAATCATTTGGTCCAATTTTTTTTACGTACTTGCTTAAGAATGAGCCTCAAACTTTTAATGAGGTCATGTCTACACCGGAAGCTCCCTTTTGGAAGGAAACAATCAATAGTGAAATTGAATCCATTATTAGTAATCATACTTGGGAATTGGTAAATCTTCCACCAAGCAACAAACTGATAAGTTGCAAATGGATTTTCAATAGAAAATTGAAAGCGGATGGTTCCATAGATAAGTATAAGGCTAGACTAGTAGCTAGAGGTTACAAACAAAAAGAAGATCATGATTACTTTGATACATATTCTCCAGTATCAAGAATAATTTCAATTTGAATTTTAATAGCAATTGTAGCATTACATAAGCTAGAGATATATCAAATGGATGTAAAAACAGCATTCTTGAATGGTGAATTAGAAGAAGAAATTTATATGGAACAACTAGAAGGGTTTGCATCTTCTGGATATGAAAAGAAGGTGTATAAACTTGTTAAGCCATTATATGGACTTAAACAAGCTCTCAAGTAGTGGCACGAGAAGTTTGATAAGGTTATGATTTTCAATGGATTCAAAATCAATGAGTGTGACAAGTGTCTCTACGTGAAGAGTTTGGATGAGGCATATGCCTAGTATGTTTATATGTGGATGACATGCTAATAATGGTATCTAACTCTTCGATAATCAAGTCGATAAAGAAAATGTTGACAAAAATTTTTGATATGAAAGATTTGAGCATAGTTGATGTTATACTTGGCATTAAAGTCTTGAGAACTCAAAATGAGCTCATATTATCACAATCTTATTACATGGAAAATATGCTAAAGAGATTTGGTCAATATGAATGTAAATTTGCTCCAATGCCATATGATGTCAAATCTACATTGAAGAATAATGTTGGAGAGAGTGTCTCGCAATTAGAGTACTCATGAATAATTGATTGTCTCATGTATATAACCAATTGTACGAGGCCAAGAATAGCTTATTATGTCAGTTGGTTAAGTCGGTATACATGTAACCTAGGAATTGATCACTGGAATGCTTTGCTCAGCGTCTTGAGACACTTGAGGTACATTTTAGACTATGGGTTACATTATACCTTGTATCCTACTGTAATTGAAGGTTACAGCGATGCGAATTCGATATCAAATTCTGAGGAATCAAAGTCCACCGTGGATATGTTAACCGTAACTTGGTGGAGGTGCAGTATCTTGAAAATTCTCTAAACAAACTTGCATAGCTTGATCGACTATGGAGTTTGAGTTCATTGCTTTAGATAAAGCAAGAGAACAAGCTGAATTGATAAGAAATTTTCTAGAAGATATTCCTATGTGCTCGAAACCAGTGACAGCTATATGTATACACTGTGATTGCCAAGCTGCAATAGCTAAGGCACACAACAAGGAATATAATGGTAAGTCACGTCATATACGTCGATGACATAATACTATTAAACATTTGCTCTCTACATGAGTTATTTTTGTTGACTTTATGAGAACTAAATGGAGATAGTATTGTTGTGATATTTACTGCTTCCACAAGACTGTTGTATCCTGAAGAGAAACGTCCTAGACTATGAGCACCATATGTAGGGACGTTACTGTTTTAGCCTATCTTACTACCTGCAAGCCTCAGTTTAAGTTTTCTGTGTAATCTTAATTTTTTGTATTCTGTTTATTTCTGTGTAATACATTGTTATTATTAATAAAGAACGTCATTCATTTTCTTACAAGAATCTGATTCAAAGTTTTGGGTATCTAAATTTCCGGGGAAGTGGTTGGGCAACAGTGAGGGATGTCTTATGGACGGGGCCATTTTTTAAGGTTCATTTAAGGAAATAGTTCATTTTTAAAAAATAAGTAAGAGAATGACAAAAAAAAGTTGTATTTTCAAGAATGGCAGAATTTTTCAACCGTAATTTTTTTGAATAAAAGTCTACATATATACTATAATATATTTTAATATATCATCAATATACAATATTACATTTTTAGTATATTTTTATATACCATCTGTGGCACATATGATATATTTTAATATACCATTAGTATATCGTAATATATATTTAGTATCTTTTTATATATCATTCATGATAATCATATACCTTACTAGTATCATACCACTTCTCACATCCAAACTCTTTTCCTCCTGAAACTCTAACCAATTTTTGGTCATATCTTTAAAATAGAAAAAAAAGGTCATTTAACAAAAGTAAATAATAAACTAACCTAAATACCTAATTTTCCCTCTTGCACTGTATAGGCTAGTTATACATTTTTCCCTTGAGGTAATTGTATTTATAATTAAAAATAATGAAGGAGCTCTAATATTTTTTATTTTATTAATAAAAAATTTCAAAAATAGTGGCGCCTATACATTACTATTATTATTTAATTTTCAATATTAAGTTACCTTATATTGATATTAAAAATACACATTGTTCAAACTTGATATTTTCTTTAAAAATGTTATTATTTTACGTACGGTTTAAATTTATTTGATCAATTATAAAAATATTAAAATAAGTATACTATTAGAGATTAATAACTAAATGATATAAAATAAAGTTCTTTTTTGTGTTATTTGCAATTTTATATTCTTTCCACATTGTCGATTTTTATACTCATACCTCAAAATCCAGAATTGTGGACTTCTGACCTACCACAATCAACATCAAGCCAAATTAACCATTTCTTTCCTCATCATTTATTTCCCTTTCACATGCAAAAGTCAAATCAACATATATCCACTCCCCCACATTCTAAGCTCTCCTTTGTCCCTAGGTTCACTATTTCTTCAACAAAACACCATTCTTTTTCTTCTTCTCTTTTTCCCTTCAAATAGTTACATGCTCTCTGTATAAACTGACGATAACAAACAATTTGACTCTTGAAGGGTTTTCAAATGATATTTTTTTTACTACTTGTACCCTTTAAATAGTCACACGATCTCTGTATAAATCACTTCATGACACAAAATGACTACTTGAAGGGTTCAGGTAGTCAAAAATCACTACTTGAAACTTTCGAGTAGTCATTGAATATATACAATTTGCATTAGTTTGCTTACTAATGAAAACAAATAACTGCTTAGGGGATAAAAATAGATACAATATCTATACAAAATTCAATCCATATACATACAAAATAGATTGATAAAATACATATAGTGTACAGAGATAAGTCCATAACCAACATAAAATTTCCCACTATTAAACACCACCGAAGCAGACTACGGAGACAAGTATATAACCAACATAAAACGGAGACAAGTATATAACCAACATAAAACTCCAGTCTATAACCAACATAAATTTCCAATCTATTACACATCATTTAAAGCAATTAAACAATCTAAAACAAGGTCTACTAAGCTAAACTACAAACGATTACCACAATTATAAATGCTAGACATATAATGTAAACAAGGAATTTTTTTTCAAAGTGTCAAATATACTCTCCAATACGTGTATCCTAATATCTATGCATTTGAGCTCATCCTTGAGTTCTTTTAAATCATTATCATCGCTATTAAGTTCATTTATTTCATCAAGAGGGTTGCACCAACTAAAATATCCACACTTGTTCTGCTCGCAACAAAAATATAATTTATTTTTGTTTCATTCCGACTCTAATATGTTCAGAGAAGCCCTTCTCCCGCAAGTACATATTATATTAACAAATCTTAAACCTACTTGTGCAAAACCATTAGTACTAGAACTTGACATCCTATAGAAACAAGTATATGAACATATTATATCCTTTTAGGAAAATAAGAAACCTATTAAATCATAAATTCATATGAAATCTGAACTAAGTCATATGGTTATCACAAGCATCTAACACAAAATCTGAACTAAGTCATTCAATTGATTTTTATTACACAAGAGGCCATATATTTCAACATCAACATCAAACAGCGTTATTAACCATTTCTATATATTCTTTCACTAGTGTAAATTAAAATAGCCACATACACAGATATAAAAGGGAATCAAAAATAAAAAAAAACCTCCTCAAACTCTTAAAATTAAGCAATCTGAGAAAAAATGTACCTTGTTAGTCTTTACTTATTACTTAATTTAGATGTATAAAATTTCATCAAGTAGAAAGCTTTAAATTCTTAAACTATGTTTTCAATCAGTAAAGATAGCCACTCCAACCACATTCTCCAACAAAAATAGACATTTGAAAACACTTAATACTTACAATACTACACTAACTTACAAGAGCGATAGTCTAATAATTTTTTGTGTACCAAAAATTCTAAAGAGAATTGGTAGCTTTCAAGATGCTGAATAAAATTTAGAAATAGCAATTCAAAGACAATATGCAATCGAGACATATGATTGAGTTCGATTGAACGGAATGATACCGAGAGAAATACAATTGACTCATGCTCCCCCCTTTTCATGGTTTTTTATTAATACATTACACTTCTACAAATCAAAAAGAAAAAATGGCTTACTCTTGCCAAGCAGAGAGGATAAAGAAGACAGAGATGAAGAGAACCCTCCAAACAAATGAAGTGATAGTCGTTCCCTGAATACCAGATCTGAAAACCCTACAGTGAAATAAACGCTCTCTATAAAAACACAATAGAGACTAGGTTCCCTGACCACTACACTCTCTAACAGACGACTAAGATGGAGTTAACATAGTCTACTTTTGGCATTTTGGGTGTGCTTCGAGAGTGACTTTTTTACTCTGAGGACTGTGTTGAGTTTGTTGAAGAGGAAGAAGACTTGTGTTTTTGTTGAAGAAACTGCTGAACCTCATAGGGAAAAATGAGTGCTTAGAGTGGGGGGAGTGGGTATAGGTTGATGTGATTTTTGCATGGGAAAGAGAAATAAATGATGAGGAAAGAGAGAGTTAAGTTGGGTTGATGTTGATTGTTGTGGGCCAGGGGTGAAAAATTCTAGATTTTGAGAAAGACATAAAAATCCTTAGACAATGTGGAAAAGAATGTAGAATTGTGAATAATCCTCCTTTTCCCAAGTTCACAGGTGACAATTTTCATATCATATTTACATGTACTTTTTTCCAAGTATCGGATTTCATGAAGTCTGAGATAGCTCTTTGCGAAGCTTACCCATTCAAAGTCCTAAAGTTTCAAGAGACCACTATCGTGATTGAGAATGAGCCAGTCGAGGGGGGAGAATGGAAGGCCTCCACTAATTAACCTTTGATTCCCCATTTTTCATTTTTCCGTTGAAGCTATTCCCTGCTTTGTCTTTTCCATGATGTCAGGAACCAAAAGAGCTTCTTGTGATGTTTGATCATTTTCTGCTTGCATTCACATGGAATTTGGTAGGGTTGTTGAGAGTTAAAGCCTGAGCATTATTATCCGGTGGATGATCTTTCGATATTTGAAATTAGCATGAGTTTAATCAAAATGAACATATAAAGATGAGTTGGAAAGCCTGTGAAAGCAGAATAGATCTTATTTGAAGGCTCGTATTCATCCTCCAAATATGGTGGAAATTTCATAACTCCATATGGGCTTTCAGCTGGTCTTAAATGATATAAAATAGAGAAAATGACATAGATAGGTCACTTTCATAGTAATAAGTTAGAAATTGGCCTAAGAAAATTAAAGTAGATAAATGGCTATTTTCTACTTAATTTAATTTTAGACTTTTGTGATTTGTCTACACTGCTCTTTTCCTATGTTTCTACACATAATTTTTAGTTATTTAAAAAAAATTAAGAAATCAAAGAAGTACAGCAATCAAAACAGAGTCAATTTAATCAATTAATCTCGAATCCACAAGTAAATCTATAATAAATGAAAAAGAAGAAAATGAATAGACAAAAAAAGAGGGAATAGACGACGAACCATTTAGAAGCAATGTTAACCACAAGAAGAACCTTCCCCATACAAATGCTTAAGTCCACATCCTTGCCTCTGCTTTCCTGCACCACCCCAACCAAAATACATAATTCCTTATAGATTTATCAAATCTCACAAAAATTAAGAAAAAAAACTCCCTATAAGGAAGAGAGGAAATAATTCGATTTAATAGGAATCGAAAAATGCAGAAGAAAGCAACAATATTTCGTTGGAAACAGAATTCAACCTTGATTGTGAATTCATGGATGGATTTCTCAGCCACAAATTGGGAACCACCCATATATTTTTCTCTTGTCAAGTTGTTTTTTTTTGTTTTGGTCTCTTTCTCGCTAGTCGTTAAGAAGCAGAGAAACATAATTAGTTGACTAATATCTTAATGATAATTTTTAAAGTAATTACATCAAATAAACAGGTTTGGAAAACTGAGTTAAGGCATAGCAGGTTTTTCATTTTTTTGGTAAATATCATAGTTTTTATGTCACATCATCAACCAACTGTTGATGATTCTCGGTTGACAATTTTATCCCTCATTTAATAGATTCAATTATCTAATTTGGTGGGGTCATGTCAGTTAATCAGATATCCTTTTATTTTTGGTAATTTCAGTTTATAATATCATTATATATATTATTTTAAATTTAAATTGAATTAAATCTTATTGTTTGCATTGATTTCCCATTTTTTAGTGATTTCGGTTATGGAAATTATCTTTTCCATAACTGAATGATTGCAATCCAGATTTGCAGACCTGCTTCAAGGAAATTCACCCAAAATTGAGAAACTTTGATATACCATTAACTGAATAATTTCAAGGATTCTTTCATTAGTGTATTTTTTTCCATCCGTAACACCCATTGATTTCTAGATTCCTTTGAAAGAAAATAACACTCATTGATTGCATTCATTTTCCATAATCGAAGAACATCACAAAGATTTTTGTGTTCAAGTTTGTGAAGAAATTTTTAGGTTTTTCGGTCTTGATATTCATTCATATTATATTTCCATATCAAGCTTCACAAGGTTCATTCATGAAAGGTTAGTATTTGTTAGACAAATATTTTGTCATTTGCTTGTTATTAGATTATCATAATGGATAATCTTTTTATTTATATTTCATTTAAGTTTTAATCACGTTTTTATATCAATTGTTTTGTTTATAATATGTTGTTTATACTTGATACATCTGTATTTTCATTTGATGTTAATCATCATTTGTCGTTGTGGGTTTAGTATGTGTTTCATTATTAGATGTTCGATATATGTTATTTAGGTGCTGAAATGACATGCTTGAAGAAATTTTATTCGTTAGATTCAGTGATGTATGTTTTAAAATATATTTTCTCGTTCGGAGTAAATCTTTATGTACATATTTTCAATAGCGTGTTTTTATATGAAAATAGTAAATTTATTAACTGATCAATAAATGTCAATATTTTACTTAGAATAAGACATATAGTCAAATATTATTATTGTAAATCAATGATTTGTAGATATCAAAATATAGCTTAATCTCATACAATATACCATATATTGAATGGTTGATTTTCATGTAATTTTTATAAAAATATATTTCAGGCATTCTAAAGAACCCTACTATTGTTATGTATGACGGAAGATGGGATGATGCGAGCTAGATGTACCATACAAGGAATGGATTCGTCCTCTCGGTAATAATAGTCAATGAAATATTCCGGAAGACATTCAAATTCATCATATACTACCTCCTAAAATAAGACATTCGGCTAGTAGACTGAAGAAGNATGACGGAAGATGGGATGATGCGAGCTAGATGTACCATACAAGGAATGGATTCGTCCTCTCGGTAATAATAGTCAATGAAATATTCCGGAAGACATTCAAATTCATCATATACTACCTCCTAAAATAAGACATTCGACTAGTAGACAGAAGAAGCAAAGGATCTCATCGATAGGTGAATTTAACAAGGTAAAATGTGGAAGATGTCATATGATAGGACATAATCGAAAGAGATGCAAGAACCTAGTGGCGTCAACCAGTAGTCAATCAAAGAAATAAAAAGTGGAGATTAGATTTTGAGATTGATAGGTTTATGATGGAAATTGTTATTGATCAATGTTTTTGTTTTTTTAATTTGATGGATGATTTTTCATATTCCAGTGACTCAGACTTTTGATAATATATTGACAATGGTTTTTAATATTAATCAGGTATTCCAGTCTATTGATAATAGTTATTGATTAATGATATAATAGAATATTATTGCTCAACACAAAATATTAGATTATTGACATCTATTGACTTCACATTATCTATTGATTAAGACTTAATAAAACAATAAATTTTTGGATAGTTACCATAGTTAAAGTAGTTTCCATATGATCAACTATTATGATTATTATAAATCAATGATTTATAATTATCAAAATATAGCTTTATTCTCGTACAATATATCATATTTTGAATGGTCAATTTTCATATAATTTCCGTAAAAATATATTTTAGGCATTCTAAAAATCCCTACTATTGTCATGTTTGATGAAGGATGGGATGAGGCAAAGTCTTCTGTTAATTATAAATAAAATATAGTTTTATTTTGTGCTTCAATGTTTCATTGACTTGTGGGTTTAATTATTATTTACCATAGTTAAAGTAGTTTTCATAACCCTGGTTTAAGTTTTTTTTTTACTTTTTCATTTTTTTCAGTCAATTTTGATTAGTGGATTTGAAATTAGAATTTTAAATCATTTAATTTGTTTGGGGAGTTAAAATTGGTTCCCTATTTTAGGTAAGTGGAGGAGGGATTGTATGATTTTTAAAAATTTCAATAAATTTGGAAAGTGTAATTAAAAAATTGTAGCATTTCTATCTGTCATAATAGATGCAAGTATATCAACTACTTACATATGATTTACTATTATATATTTATTGAGATTTTTAGGGTTTCTTGTTTTTTTATGATTTATTGACAATTGAGGTTAGTTATTATTTACCGTTATTAATTAGTAGTTTTCCATAGTACTATTTATATGTTGCTTTACTTTTCTAATTATTTTGGTGAATTTTGATTGGTTGATTTCAAAATGAAATATTATATCAATTAATGGGTTATAGGAAAGTTAATATTACCTTCGTTTTTAAGGTGTATATATGGCAGGATTTTTTGTTTATTTTTAAATTTTTCATTCAATATGTTAATTACCATTTATGAAAATTACAATTGTACAATTAAATCATTGTTATATGTCATATTTGAGTCAAGTACATCATTTATTTACTTATGATTTACCATGATACTGTACAAAACAAGCATAATATTTCAATTTATTAAAAAATTTGATTTTATATCATTGATCGAATTATTACTGATTAATTGTTGATTTTTTATTGATTTATTTGAGTTCTATTTAAGGTTTTTATTCAATATGCAATTGATTGTGGAAGTTATAGATTCTGTTAACTACGGTTTAGATGACTATTAAATATATTATTAATTACAGTACAAATTCATTGTTAGTTATAGTTTCCTTAATATTGGGTATATCAATTACACCTATCAGATTTAGATATCTGATTTACCAAAAAATATAGATAGTATATTATATATAGATGAGGGGCATATTTGTCTAAAATTATTGATTATTTCAAAAACTTCTTATTTACCTAATTATATTGAAAACTTGTTATTGCTTAAAACACCCCTTCTAATATTGTCTATTATGCAAAATTTTCCTAATTTTTAATTTTTGAAAAAATAACCCATTTAATTGACAAACATCTTACCCTAAAAATTGAAAAAAAAAACCTCCAATAAATGATAAACCATTCCCACATAAATTTTAAAACTTCAATAAATGATAAACTCCAACGTGTTAATTAGGAAAATTATTAGTTGTATGTTAATAAGAATTCTGGGTTTAATCATTTAGCAAACATATTACCGATAATTTAACTTGTAAAATATGATGAGACATGTTGACACGTTGAGAAAATATATTAACAATTTGTGTGATAGTTTGTATTTATGTTGTTAATTTAAAAAAATTATATTGTAGCCCCATCTTCTATGAAAAATAAATAAATAAAACTCAAACCAAATCTTCAACTCATCATCAACTCAACCTATTTCAAAATTCAAATCAAATGTTTCTGTTTTATCACATTTTTTCACAAATCTAGCTCCCTAAAATTACTCCTCAATTTTCTCATATATCATACAAATTGTTATCTTCTCCCATAAACACAAATATTTAACTTTCATTAGAGAATGAGCTGCCATTTATTCTAAAAAAATTAGAGGTAACACTAATATACCACACAAGAATTCATTCTTTATCTTCTATTAGAATCCATTAACACAAAAGTCTAAAGGTTGGAAAGGTCCGAAATTTCCAGAAATTATATTTTAATTTCTTTTTTTAATTTCTATTTTTGGTGAAAAGAAATTACGCTATTAAGGGGTTGGGATGCTTATTCGGAGATGGTGAAGTAATTTGAAAGTCAGTGAAGTAATTGGGATGCTTATACGGAGGGATTGCTTATTTTTTAGAAGTGGATAATTAATGGAGGAGATTCTTGTTATTAAGATTTAACGGTTTATTAACAAAAAAATTTAAAACAAAACTTAAACTAATTCAAAACTAAAAAAGTAAATAAATAGTATTATCTCATAAAAAAATATAAAGGTAGTGAGTAGAGGATATTTGGAATTACCAAAAAAAATTAAAAAGACCATTAATTAACTTCTAATTTTTCAGGCCATATACTAAGTTAAAAAGGGAGAAAACCAAATGTTATTAATGGAAAAATCTATTTTCTTGATGAATAGTATTTCCTGTATTTTTTTTCACTTGTTCTATACGGAAACTATATGAAACTAAGATATGTATATTAATTAAAAAGTCTAAAATTTGAATTATCTAAATTAAACATTAAGTATATTGATTCCATATTTTCTTTATTTCCATCTTTTTTAGGCTACACTGATTTTTTTTCTCAATTATCACGAGAAATAAAGTTAAATAGACTTAAATAACACATGAAAAATTAAGTTTTTTTGAGAAAAAAAATAGTAAGTTGAGAATGAAAATGTGGATAACCAATAATATATAAGATATATGTAACTATAATAAGAAAAGTTAGAGCAATGATGAAAATTAATAAAGAACATAATCTAAATCAAGCAGAATATAAAAATTAAAAATATAGAAATCAAATGAACCAGAACAATTGAAACACTTCAACGGAAATAAAAAAGAAGTTCAAAGAATAATTTACCTTAGAGATTGCAAAGCGTGGACTCTCTCAATCTTTTACCGTAGAGAGCCCTTTTATACCCTTTATTAGGTTTAGTTGCATCATTTCATTATGCAACTTTTATAAGAACCTAAGTCTGTAGTCTTTTCATTAGTAGCACATAATATAAAACCATTTGCCTCCACCTATTAGTTAAGAGGTAAGATTTAAATAGAAATGTGAAGACATTGTGATATTGGTAATGTTATTAAAAGACAATGCTATTTAATTAATGATTATTAGAATATTTTGACATTAATATTTGTAATGAGTAATATTATTATATTAAATAAAATTGATATATATATATATATATGATTTGTTAGTCTAAAACTTTTTAACGATTTATTTTTATATGATTTTCTAAATTTATTGTACATATTTTGAATAATCAACCATTATTTAAATTAAAACTTTGAGTTAAGTTAAATAATATTGATTTTATGAATTCTTACTATAATTATTATTAGCGTTTTGCAATACAATATAATTATTAGCGTTTTGCAATACAATAGAATTAGTAACCTTATTTAAGGCTCAACAAATCAATTGATAGTAGTACTTATTTTATTAACAATAAATTCTACAAGTGCATTATTTAGAATTTGAATATGAAATGGCATTTGGCACAAAGTGAATGATGGATCGGATGGTATTGACAGGCCTCGACGCGGCACTCAGGTCAAGTATAACAACATACGATTATATAGTTATGTGGTTAATTAGCAGTTAATCATTTAGTTGGGCTGTTTGGGGAAGGTTTATTAGTTTCAGCTATGTGTTGATGATTAATGTAATCAGACGACTTACATGTATTGTGGATCTTTTTTTTGGCCTGCTATATAATACAATACTTTAGTTCGATTATTGGTTAGTGAATAAAGTATTTTTTAAGGAAAATTCTTGTGTCTTTTAACAAGTGTCTCTTAACACCATGAATTGGGAATTCGATCCTCGATCCATCGAGTTTCATAAATTGGTATCAGAGCAGGCGCTGCGTCATGAAGAACTGCGAACGGCTCAACCAGATTGAAGGGGCGGTAGACAAGATTCGCGAGAGTTGTCGTGCGCTCATTGAGTTATCGACATCAAACCAAGAATCCATTCGGCAACTTGTTAGCCCAGTTCGGGATAACGCTATTAAAAGAAGGGAAAGAAACTACATGATACGTCGGAATCAGAGAGCTCTTCTTCGGATATCCAATCAGATTCTTCAGCAAGAAACATCAAGAATTCATCAAGTGAGAATTCGTCAAAATAAAGTGGCGACACTTTGGGCAGTGAATGTCGCGGCTCAAAATGGATTTCTTGAAATTTTCTGGCGCAGATCCATTTGTTAGATCGGGTTCGCCAATATTTTTCAATCCAAGAAATTCAAGGACGACACAAAGTTCAACCAGCCTCGTTCCATCTGGAGAGAAATGCCAACGGATGGTGGCAATGGTATCTGGGAAATAATCAGAAGAAGAAAGTTACATGGAGGGTGTTCGAGAGAGAACTACTCAAGAGGTTTAGACTAACCAGTTTCAAGAATATCAATGAGTCTTTATCAAATATTTTCCAAGGAGGATCTTTTGATGATTACCTTCGTAAGTTGGAAAGATTATACAACCAAGTAAAGGGGTGGCCAACAAAAGCTTTAGGAGGGTTGAAAGAAGAAATCACATCGTAGGTTCGAATGTTCCAACCTAAGTGATCGATTTAGCTCGACAACTGAATGAAAAATTACTACGAGCATGTAAGGCAATAGTTCCAATTCCATGCCGACGCCCAATTCCATGTCGACGCCCACTAAACTGGGTTATAGTTTGGGGTCAAGTTTATCTGTAAAATTGTCTCCACCCGGTACAATTAAACGACTTTCGTTCGAAGAGATGAAGCAGAGGCGGACTCAAAACCTTGCTTTAATTGTTACAAAAAAAAATTTCTCAGTCATAGATGTCAAGCGGCTCAAGCAATGTTGATCGATGCAATGGGACAGGATGGAAAGACTGACCAAAAGATGAAAAGAATGATCAAGAAAGTGATTTAATTGAGCTAGAGCCTGAAATTTCGCTGCATGCTATAGCTGGGGGTGGGGGAAACTGGACCATGCGAGTGGAAGCAAAAAATAATAATCAGACTGTTAGCGCTCTTGTGGGTAATGGATCAAGCCATAATTTTATTAACGAGCAAGTTGTGGGAAAGTTACAGTTCGTAGTCATGCCTATAACGCCATTCACAATAAAGGTGGCTAGTAGAGATCGTATGTTGTGTCGGAACTGATTTGATGAGGTTAAAATAATTATTCAGGATTACGAGTTTGTTACTTCACTATATTCTCTTCCTATTAGCGGATTGGATGTTGTTCTGGGGGTTCAATGGTCAGCAGATCTTGGACCGATTATTTCTGACTACTAGCACATGACTATGGAATTTACTGTAGGAGGTTAGCGGTATCGTTTAGCAGCATGTATGGTTCCCTTTCCATTCGTTATAGGAATAAATGCATTATTACTTGAATGGTCGGCCGTCGTTGAGTTTTTTGCTATAACGGGAGTGGGAATTCCTTCAGAACAAATTCAAGAAGAATGTCCAAAGGAGGTGGGTAGCCTACTTCAAGAATTCAAGAAAAATTATGGAGTTGAAGATCCATCTACTAAACGAATTTATTTCTTTCTTGGGTTTAATCAGTTATTACCGAAAATTTGTTCTTCATTACAGGCTCATTGATTGCCCACTCACTCAGTTGTTAAATAAAGGAAAATATATTTGGACCGAGGTGGCGGGATTTGCCTCAAGAAGATGCAACTTAGGAGCCTCATTGCTCGGAGGCTCATTGCTCACCCACTCACTCAGTTGTTACAAGCTCATTGCTCGCCCATTCACTCAGTTCGTTTCCCGCCTTTCGATTTAATTTTTGTAATAGAGACAAGAATATTCTTTCTCATGGTTGTGCTGGGGAGGGTAAGACTAGTATTTCGCCTTCTATTTTATATTACCCTTTTCATGAGGATTCCCCCTTTGTGGAGAGGGAGTTGTTTTGTCCTTCATTGATTTAGCTTTTCTTTGTTTGCTTTGGCTAGTACTCTTTTTCATTTTTTGAGTTTTCCCATTTGAGGGTTTTTCCAGTAAATATTTTAATGGAGGTGTCAGCCTAACTGGGATATCCGATTGCACCTTCTGTGGGTTCTAAGGAGGTGCCAACCTAGTTGGGATTTTCTGACGTACCTACTGAGTTCTTTCTTCTTGTTGAATTTGTTCATATTCTATCTTGGGGAATGCCTCTTGCATTTGTGTTAACTCTTTTTTATTTAATATTTAATGATATGATGGTATTTTTTTGTGAAAAAAAATTAGCTAATTTCAAAATACATATGATGCATGATTATGATACTAAATTAATAGTGCAGGGATACAATGTGCTAAACGTTAAAGCTTGAGAGTATGATTTACATTTTATTCCTATTGAATATTAGAAGTACATGTTATCAAGTTTTTTAAATACGTATTGCATTTGAACTTCTCATTATATTGAGCTAAATTATAATTTAAATTTGTGAGTTAAAAACGATAAAGGTAATATTTTTGAGATTTGAATTTTATAATAGGCATTAAAAAGATCAACTTCTCATCCACAATTCAGTTTAAATATTTACAAAGTATGTCAACTTTCAAATTTGCGGGAACACCCAAAGCTTTTAACTACTTTATGTGCAATTGTTGGGTTATAATGATTTAATTTTGTGGGTAATAATAATAGTAACGTTAATAAATAGCAAACTTTAAAAAAAATCATCCAAAATGGTCACAAGTATAAAAAAAACATGGAAAATAACTCACTGGCATGATTTAAAAAAACATGGACTTCCATGCGCACCATTGTTACACATTTCAATGGTTTATATCGTATATATAGTAAATATTTTTATACTTGTATAATTTTTACAATATATTTTATATATACAGTACATATTATATGTTTTCCTTTTTTTCCAATTTGGGTGGTTATTTTTTATTTTTCTTTCATCATTTGTCATTTTTATTTTCTTCTTAAAATGGCCTATTCTTGATGATCACCCAAATAATATACCTTTTACATGTTTCAATCGGGTGAGACTTATTAGTTACCCGTCCAAATTTCTTTAAGATTTTAGCCTTCTTCGAAAGTTTTAGAATATTATCTATTAATTTTGGGTTGCTTTACGATTCATTTTTTTATGGGATTCAATCTCATTGTCTTCAATGTTTCTGACAGATCGCTTATTCACTACATATTTGGCAATTGTTGCTTTATGTATGCCATTCAGATTACTTCATTCCATGCAATATTTATGCCGATACATGTCATGAGGTGGTTCACTTCATGAATGTGATAAATGTTTGAGGAAGTCTTTTAATTATTATGAGAATAAAAAAGTGGTGGCTGTGTATTTTCAGTATAATTCAAAAGTTGTGGTGTTCTTTGGTTGATAAGCATAAAAGAAAGAATACAATTGAGATGCTCTGATAACATAAGTACCACTTTTATTACTATTTTCCTTAAGTGGCTATAAAAGCATTTTTTAGCGTTTTAGTTTTTCCAATCTGTTTTACTTAGCAAAGATGAGCGTAGGCAATGAGAAGATCTGTCTTTCCTATTCATTAACCTCAAAGTACGGCGTGTATAATGTTAGCTCGGTTCGGTCTAATGCAATCTTATGGTTTTGACAGATCCAAAATTGTATGTCTTAAATGTTCATGTCAGTATTTAATTACCATTACACTCATTCATTTAAACAACATTTGGGTTGTAGATGAGGCTGCCGATACATGTATCTCACACATGTGTGCCCCGTCGTCGGTCTGTCTCATTTTGGTCCAGTGTTGCCTAACATAATCGTATCTTTTCGCCACTAACCTAGTTTATTTATATGTGTGAATATGATTAAGTGTATCTAATGGTACACGGTACACTTATTTAGAGATTTGATTCATGTTTGAATCCATGAATTTCTCTCTATTTTCTTTTATTGTGTAAAGGAAACTTTAATGGCAACACCTAATGCCACCGCAATAGTTCCCTCTACTGCTAGTAATAAACAACAATGTGAAAAATATGATAGTAAACAATGTGATATGTGGTTTAGTAGAGATTTGGATTATAGGTCCATGATCATCAAATCACCTCTATACTACATAGTTTAGGGTGTGAATATTTCAGGACATGAGAAAATGACTTCTTGCAAAAAAAAAATTATTGTAAGGCAATTACATAATTATGAGATAATCATATATGATTAATTAATTAAGATTTAATTAACTAAACTATTTATATATACTAATATAATTTTCGTAATATATATATAATTATCAATTTTTTTAATTATTGACACGCAAGACAAAATATCTAATTTATAGAATTAGATAATTAAATTATTATTAGATAATAATTGTGATCAACTAAATCTATTATTTATGAAATAACAAATAATTTAGTTGATAGAGATAATCAGATATGTTAATTTTAAATTAACAAATATCTAAATATTTAATTTGATTAAAATAAATATTTAATACATCGTAATTGTTTCGTGTCAATCACTTATTGAGTATCAGAGATTCACATGGACTATTGTAGTGCCACATGGCACTACAGTAGTGGGTGGGTAACATTATAGTGTCACATGACACTAGTTGTGCAGAATAGCAGTGGGCCTCAGATTGATCAACTAATCAAGAATCAATCAGTTGAATTGAGGGAATCAATTCATCAATTAAGAGTTGAGAGAAGAACACAATTCTTTAAAAATATGATTTTTCTACGATTAAGAGTTAATCAAATTCTCTAAAAAATAATCACTACATTCTTTTAGACAATTATCCTCCAAAAATCTTCTCAGTAAAATCTCTAGATTTCATTGTTGAGTAGATCTAGAGACAGAAAAGTGTCTTCGTTATATTCTATGTACCCGCACATGTCCTAGTGCGTTGAGAATTGACTTGAAAGATTTTGATGTGGATCTCGGACTCTGCTGAATATTGGAACGATTTCATGGGAATGGAGAATCGATTAGTTTCACGAGGACGCTTGATTTAGACTACAACAGGTATATGATTCCTAACTTTATTTGTTGTGATTTTAATATATAAATATATAATGGATTCTGACTGAATGAAAAGAGTTTTCAATAAAAAGTTTTTTTTGATCATCATCGCGTTGCACGATTTTGTTTTATTAAAATATTCGATTTTTATTAAACATTTAAATTTTAAAATGGCTCGCGCCACACGCTTCCGCTGCACACATGCCGCGACGACCAACAAGTAGTATCAGAGCTGTTTTATATATTTATATGTTAAATGTTGTGTGGATTTTCTTACATTATTCATATAATATGATATATGTATGAATGAATGGATGGTTATATTTTTTTAATGTATGAAAAATAATATATTGTTAATTGTATGGTGATTACTGGGTTAGGCTTTTTTCTTTTAAGTTTTCCTAGATTTTGTGTAAGCCGTTTTAAGCCGTTTTGAGGCGTGAGAATTTTTATACCGACCCTAAGGCGGCATATTCTAAATCAAGTCATGGAATCTGAAACAATGGGTTACACTCACAAAGTCANTAAGTTGATAATGAAAATGTGGATAACCAATAATATATAAGATATATGTAACTATAATAAGAAAAGTTAGAGCAATGATGAAAATTAATAAAGAACATAATCTAAATCAAGCAGAATATAAAAATTAAAAATATAGAAATCAAATGAACCAGAACAATTGAAACACTTCAACGGAAATAAAAAAGAAGTTCAAAGAATAATTTACCTTAGAGATTGCAAAGCGTGGACTCTCTCAATCTTTTACCGTAGAGAGCCCTTTTATACCCTTTATTAGGTTTAGTTGCATCATTTCATTATGCAACTTTTATAAGAACCTAAGTCTGTAGTCTTTTAATTAGTAGCACATAATAAATTGAAATGTGAAGACATTGTGATATTGGCAATGTTATTAAAAGACAATGCTATTTAATTAATGATTATTAGAATATTTTGACATTAATATTTGTAATGAGTAATATTATTATATTAAATAAAATTGATATATATATATATATATGATTTGTTAGTCTAAAACTTTTTAACGATTTATTTTTATATGATTTTCTAAATTTATTGTACATATTTTGAATAATCAACCATTATTTAAATTAAAACTTTGAGTTAAGTTAAATAATATTGATTTTATGAATTCTTACTATAATTATTATTAGCGTTTTGCAATACAATATAATTATTAGCGTTTTGCAATACAATAGAATTAGTAACCTTATTTAAGGCTCAACAAATCAATTGATAGTAGTACTTATTTTATTAACAATAAATTCTACAAGTGCATTATTTAGAATTTGAATATGAAATGGCATTTGGCACAAAGTGAATGATGGATCGGATGGTATTGACAGGCCTCGACGCGGCACTCAGGTCAAGTATAACAACATACGATTATATAGTTATGTGGTTAATTAGCAGTTAATCATTTAGTTGGGCTGTTTGGGGAAGGTTTATTAGTTTCAGCTATGTGTTGATGATTAATGTAATCAGACGACTTACATGTATTGTGGATCTTTTTTTTGGCCTGCTATATAATACAATACTTTAGTTCGATTATTGGTTAGTGAATAAAGTATTTTTTTAAGGAAAATTCTTGTGTCTTTTAACAAGTGTCTCTTAACACAGTGAATTGGGAATTCGATCCTCGATCCATCGAGTTTCATAAATTGGTATCAGAGCAGGCATTGCGTCATGACGAACTGCGAACGGCTCAACCAGATTGAAGGGGCGGTAGACAAGATTCGCGAGAGTTTTCGTGCGCTCATTGAGTTATCGACATCAAACCAAGAATCCATTCGACAACTTGTTAGCCCAGTTCTGGATAACGCTATTAAAAGAAGGGAAAGAAACGACATGATACGTCAGAATCAGAGAGCTCTTCTTCAGATATCCAATCGGATTCTTCAGCAAGAAACATCAAGAATTCATCAAGTGAGAATTCGTCAAAATAAAGTGGCGACACTTTAGACAGTAGTGACCTTAAGAAGTACAAGAAGTGAATGTGGCGGCTCAAAATGGATTTCTTGAAATTTTCTGGCGCAAATCCATTGGTGTGGTTAGATCAGGTTCGCCAATATTTTTCAATCCAAGAAATTCAAGGACAACACAAAGTTCAACCAGCCTCGTTCCATCTGGAGAGAGATGACAAGGGATGGTGGCAATGGTATCTGGGAAATAATCAGAATAAGGAAGTTACATGGAGGGTGTTCGAGAGAGAACTACTCAAGAGGTTTGGACTAACCAATTTCAAGAATATCGATGAGTCTTTATCAAAGATTCGCCAAGGAGGATCTTTTGATGATTACCTTCATAAGTTTGAAATATTATCCAACCAAGTAAAGGGGTGGCCAACAAAAGCTTTAATGGGGACGTTTTTAGGAGGGTTGAAAGAAAAAATCACATCGGAGGTTCGAATGTTCCAACCGAAGTGATCGATTTAGCTCGACGACTGAATAAAAAATTACTACGAGCACGTAAGGGCAACAGTTCCAATTCCATGCCGACGCCCAATTCCATGTCGACACCCACTAAACTGGGTTATCTGTAAAATTGTCTCCATCCGGTACAATTAAACGACTTTCGTTCGAAGAGATGAAGCAGAGGCGGACTCAAAACCTTGCTTTAATTGTGACAAAAAATTTGTTCTCAGTCATAGATGTCAAGCGGCTCAAGCAATGTTGATCGATGCAATGGGACAGGATGGAAAGACTAGCCAAAAGATGAAAAGAACGATCAAGAAAGTGATTTAATTGGGCTAGAGCCTGAAATTTCACTGCATGCTATAGCTGGGGGCGGGGGAAACTGGACCATGCGAATGGAAGCGAAAAAAAATAATCAGACTGTTAGCGTTCTTGTGGATAATGGATCAAGCCATAATTTTATTAACGAGCTAGTTGCAGGAAAGTTACAGTTCGTAGTCACGCCTATAACGCCATTCACAATAAAGGTGGCTAGTAGAGATCGTATGTTGTGTCGGAACTGGTTTGATGGGGTTAAAATAATTATTCACGATTATGAGTTTGTTACTTCACTATATTCTCTTCCTATTAGCGGATTGGATGTTGTTCTGGGGGTTCAATGGTCAGCGGATCTTGGACTGATTATTTCTTACTACTAGCACATGACTATGGAATTTACTGTAGGAGGTTAGCGGTATTGTTTAGCAGCATGTATGGTTCCCTTTCCATTCGTTGTAGGAATAAATGCATTATTACTTGAATGGTCGGCCGGCGTTGAGTTTTTTGCTATAACGGGAGTTTGGAATTCCTTCAGAACAAATTCAAGAAGAATGTCCAAAGGAAGTGGGTAGCCTACTTCAAGAATTCAAGAAAGTTATGGAGTTGAAGATCCATCTACTGAACGAATTTATTTCTTTCTTACCAGTTATTACCAAAAATTTATTCTTCATTACAGGCTCATTGATTGCCCACTCACTCAGTTGTTAAAGAAAGGGAAATATATTTGGACCGAGGTGGCGGGATTTGCCTCAAGAAGATGCAACTTAGGAGCCTCATTGCTCGCCCACTCACTCAGTTGTTACAAGCTCATTGCTCGCCCATTCACTCAGTTTGTTTCCCTCCTTTCGCTTTAATTTTTGTAATAGAGACAAGAATATTCTTGCTCATGGTTGTGCTGGGGAGGGTAAGACTAGTATTTCGCCTTCTATTTTATATTACCCTTTTCATGAGGATTCCCCCTTTGTGGAGAGGGAGTTGTTTTGTCCTTCATTGATTTAGCTTTTCTTTGTTTGCTTTGGCTAGTACTCTTTTTCATTTTTTGAGTTTTCCCATTTGAGGGTTTTTCCAGTAAATATTTTAATGGAGGTGTCAGCCTAACTGGGATATCCGATTGCACCTTCTGTGGGTTCTAAGGAGGTGCCAACCTAGTTGGGATTTTCTGACGTACCTACTGAGTTCTTTCTTCTTGTTGAATTTGTTCATTTTCTGGCTTGAAGTATGCCTCTTGCATTTGTGTTAACTCTTTTTTATTTAATATTTAATGATATGATGGTATTTTTTTGTCAAAAAAAATTAGCTAATTTCAAAATACATATGATGCATGGTTATGATACTAAATTAATAGTGCAGGGATACAATGTGCTAAACGTTAAAGCTTGAGAGTATGATTTACATTTTATTCCTATTGAATATTAGAAGTACATGTTATCAAGTTTTTTAAATACGTATTACATTTGAACTTCTCATTATATTGAGCTAAATTATAATTTAAATTTGTGAGTTAAAAACGATAAAGGTAATATTTTTGAGATTTGAATTTTATAATAGGCATTAAAAAGATCAACTTCTCATCCACAATTCAGTTTAAATATTTACAAAGTATGTCAACTTTCAAATTTGCGGGAACACCCAAAGCTTTTAACTACTTTATGTGCAATTGTTGGGTTATAATGATTTAATTTTGTGGGTAATAATAATAGTAACGTTAATAAATAGCAAACTTTAAAAAAAATCATCCAAAATGGTCACAAGTATAAAAAAAACATGGAAAATAACTCACTGGCATGATTTAAAAAAACATGGACTTCCATGCGCACCATTGTTACACATTTCAATGGTTTATATCGTATATATAGTAAATATTTTTATACTTGTATAATTTTTACAATATATTTTATATATACAGTACATATTATATGTTTTCCTTTTTTTCCAATTTGGGTGGTTATTTTTTATTTTTCTTTCATCATTTGTCATTTTTATTTTCTTCTTAAAATGGCCTATTCTTGATGATCACCCAAATAATATACCTTTTACATGTTTCAATCGGGTGAGACTTATTAGTTACCCGTCCAAATTTCTTTAAGATTTTACCCTTCTTCGAAAGTTTTAGAATATTATCTATTAATTTTGGGTTGCTTTACGATTCATTTTTTTATGGGATTCAATCTCATTGTCTTCAATGTTTCTGACAGATCGCTTATTCACTACATATTTGGCAATTGTTGCTTTATGTATGCCATTCAGATTACTTCATTTCATGCAATATTTATGCCGATACATGTCATGAGGTGGTCAACTAAATCTATTATTAGATAATAATTGTGATCAACTAAATCTATTATTTATGAAATAACAAATAATTTAGTTGATAGAGATAATCAGATATGTTAATTTTAAATTAACAAATATCTAAATATTTAATTTGATTAAAATAAATATTTAATACATCGTAATTGTTTCGTGTCAATCACTTATTGAGTATCAGAGATTCACATGGACTATTGTAGTGCCACATGGCACTACAGTAGTGGGTGGGTAACATTATAGTGTCACATGACACTAGTTGTGCAGAATAGCAGTGGGCCTCAGATTGATCAACTAATCAAGAATCAATCAGTTGAATTGAGGGAATCAATTCATCAATTAAGAGTTGAGAGAAGAACACAATTCTTTAAAAATATGATTTTTCTACGATTAAGAGTTAATCAAATTCTCTAAAAAATAATCACTACATTCTTTTAGACAATTATCCTCCAAAAATCTTCTCAGTAAAATCTCTAGATTTCATTGTTGAGTAGATCTAGAGACAGAAAAGTGTCTTCGTTATATTCTATGTACCCGCACATGTCCTAGTGCGTTGAGAATTGACTTGAAAGATTTTGATGTGGATCTCGGACTCTGCTGAATATTGGAACGATTTCATGGGAATGGAGAATCGATTAGTTTCACGAGGACGCTTGATTTAGACTACAACAGGTATATGATTCCTAACTTTATTTGTTGTGATTTTAATATATAAATATATAATGGATTCTGACTGAATGAAAAGAGTTTTCAATAAAAAGTTTTTTTTGATCATCATCGCGTTGCACGATTTTGTTTTATTAAAATATTCGATTTTTATTAAACATTTAAATTTTAAAATGGCTCGCGCCACACGCTTCCGTTGCACACACGCCGCGACGACCAACAAGTAGTATCAGAGCTGTTTTATATATTTATATGTTAAATATTGTGTGGGTTTTCTTACATTATTCATATAATATGATATATGTATGAATGAATGGATGGTTATATTTTTTTAATGTATGAAAAATAATATATTGTTAATTGTATGGTGATTACTGGGTTAGGCTTTTTTCTTTTAAGTTTTCCTAGATTTTGTGTAAGCCGTTTTGAGGCGTGAGAATTTTTGTAATTTATTTTGAATATTATTGTAATTATTCCGAACATGAGGAGACGAAGAACGCACGAGACGAACGGCGGAACTACTGTTCATGCAGAAATTTACCGTTCACGGAAATTACTGTTAACGATGAATATTTACTGTTCATGGAAATATACTATTCATTCCGGAAAATACTTGTCCATCGGCGGTGGTCGGTGGATGATGGCAATGGGACTGGTGGCGATAGTGGTGGCCGGCGATGATGGGGCGGCGATAGAAGAGTCCTCTCGTTGGTGGCAACTATTGTCACTTTTAGGGCAGTTTCGCATAAACTCTGATACCAACCAACCCTATCACTGTAGATTTTTTATGATAACCCTAAATCTATCAATAATTAGTCTTATAAAAATTAGAAATTAATAGGTTGATTAAGTTTGACCCAAGTTTGACCAAATCAAATAAAATATTTACTTGATTAAGTCAAGTCAAATATTTTAAAGGGATAATTATATAAATTAATTTTAATTAAGAAAAATAGTTTTTCTTAATTAAATAGAATTTCGTTCAAATCTTGGAGATAATGAAGATGGATATCAGGAGGAAAATGTAATATTTAAGAAATATGTATTCTTGAAGTCCGCTTTGTACTTTTATTTTTTATGTCAAGAGTCGTAATTTAGAAATACTCAGTAATCACTCGTTTCATTATTATTTTATTTAATTATTAAATATTTATTTTAATTGTTATGTTTGATAACATGTCCAGGCGTTAGTCGATCACACGACATACATGAAAATCCCACATAGTTTTATTTGATCATGCATCTCATTAGTAGAAACATGATTTATTAGGACTGTCTTAATATATTTATATGTATTGTGTTATGAAATCAATCGAATGTAAACTACTAGGTTTTAATTAGTTAAAACTTGATAATCACATCACATTAAGGGCTATAGTAACATTTAGGATAACCGACTTTAGTAAAAGAGTTTTATTAACATTTGATTAATATAATTAATTAGTTAATTTAAATTCATTTAATTATGACTTAGGCGCTTTAGAATATTAAATAAACTTAGACTAATAAGATTGACATAACTGATTATTAAATATTCATGGGGTTATTATTTTAGTAGTAATTAATTTGGCATTAATTAGTTAAAAATAGAAACACATAATCTTAAAGTAGTGAGTGGGAGAATGTTGATATGTCAATGTAACATACGATCTTCATTATTAGTACAACATCGTGAGGTACAGTAAGGGCCTCGAGATGGCTTTGTTTTCATCCCCTATGGAAGATTTCGAGCTGTACCAATAGAAACGTTGGACTTCTTAAGAAGATAGGAGGAAGTGATGTAGTTTAGTTTTGACCGACCCTAAGGCGGCATATTCTAAATCAAGTCATGGAATCTGAAACAATGGGTTACACTCACAAAGTCACAATTAAGCTTTCATGTGGATAGTTGTGACTTGACCAAACAAGCGATACATTATTGTTAAAAGAAAAAATATGAGATATTTTAAGTTTTAATTAATAAGGATGATAATATCTCATAGATAGTCTGAGGTTAATCTGACTCGCCCTAAAGCAGCACATTAATCATTTGGTTATTTTATCGTGATTAGTAAATGTTAAATTTTGTGTGTTTATTATGTTGCATTCATATATCACGTTTACTTTTCAAATCCTAGATATTTATCAATTATATTGAATCTTGTATGTTTTAAATTTCAATTATCATTATTATGTCTATCGTGGGCAACCCTGTTAATGCTTTATTCACTATCGAGAAATTTATTGGTGATAATTTTGTATGTTGAATATGAACTTAATGATAATTAATGAGAATCATAAGTTCATTCTTACTGAGAAATGTCCTAATGAGCCCCCTACTAATGCTCCTAAGAATGTTAGGGACAAATATGATGCCTGTATCATATCAAACAATAAGTCGAAGTGCTACATGCTTGTGAGCATGAATGATGTTATGAGAACTAAGTATGAAAGCATGGAGACCACCTATGAGATTATGGAATCTCTAGAGGTGATGATTGGGCAGCAGTCTGATCTAAGTCATCATAAGGTCACTAGGGGCTATATGACAACTAAGATGATAAATGGTACTTTTGTGTGAGAACATGTTTTGAACATGATTAACATAATACACAAGGCAGAAGTACATGGGGCGACCGTTGATGAGCAGACTGAAGTTAGCATTATACTTGAGTTGTTGACACCAGCTTTTTCTGCGTTCATGACCAACTATGTTATGAACAAGTTACAATTTAACATGATCCAATTATTGAATGAACTGCAGATTTTTGAGTCACTCAACCTAAGAATGACCAAAGAGGGTGAGGAAAATGTTGTCGAGCAAAAGTTTTCTTCCAATGTTAAAAGTAACAAGAGGAAGAAGATTAATGGAAAGGGCAAAGGTAAGAACAATAAATGGAAGAAAGCCAAGACATCACCAAAAGCCAGTCCAAAGGAAAATGTTTCCACTGTGGGGTCGAAGGTCATTGGAAGAGAAACTGTAACGAGTATCTCTCTAAGCTGAAAAAGAAAGGTAAATATGATTTACTTGTACTTGAAGTTTGTTTAGTGGAATATGATTTGTCATCATGGATACTTGATTCAGGAGTCACTAACCATGTATGTTCTTCTTTACAGATGTTTGATTCATCAAGGGAGCTGGCTGATGACGATGTCATTTTGAGAGTTGGCAGTGATGCTTTCATGTCAACTAAAGCATTAGGGACAGTCTATTTACTTTTTTGGATATAATTATTTAGTTTTGAACGATATTTATTATATTCCTGAAATTTCGAGAAATTTATTTTCTCTTTCATTTTTACAAGAACAATTATTTGAAGTTTCTTTTATTAATAAAGAGTTGATTATTTCTAAGAATGGATTCGATATTTTCCATCCAAAAGTTATAAACGAAATCTATATGGTTAAACTGACTGAACAAGCATTAAATAATTCTAAATTATTTAAAGTAGCAAAATCTAAAAATATCAAATGACAAAGAGTTTCTCACGATGATGATAACACATATCTTTGTCATTTTAGGTTGGGACATATTAATCTAGATACGTTAAACAGGTTAACAAAACATGGTGTTTTGAGAGAAATAAATGTTGAAACTCTTCATGTTTGTGAATCATATCTAGTGGGTAAAATGACCAAGAGGCTTTTGACAGGAAATGGCCAAAGAGCCAATGAACCACTTGAGCTAGTACATAGTGATGTATGTGGACCGATCAATGTACAACAGAGGTGGGTATGAGTATTTCGATGATTACTCAAGATATAGTTATACTTACCTAATGCAAAGAAGAAACTTTAGGAAAGTTTAAAGATTTCAAAGCTGAAACTGAAAAATAATTAGAAATCATTGAAATTCCTTCGAGCCGATCGAGATGGTGAATACTTGGATTTAGAATTCAAAGATTATTTGCTCGAGTGTGGAATCTTATCCCAACTCACAGCACCTAGCACAACACAACAAACGGTGTTGCAGAAAGGAAAAATCGAACCCTATTGGATACGATTAGGTCAATGTTAAGCTACTCATCACTGTCACTTATATTTTGGGGATATGCACTACAAAAGCAACTTACATTTTGAATGTAGTGTCATCTAAGTCTGTAAGTATGACGCCTTTAGAGTTATGAAATAGCTTCAAACCTAGTTTGCATCATTTCTATATATGGGGGTGTCCAGCTCACGTTCTTAGACCCAAGACCGGAAAGTTAGACTCAAGGTCTGAGGTATGTATACTCATAAGCTATGCTCTAGAGACTAGATGTGAATACTTTTTTATCACAAGGATCAAAAGGTGTTTGTGTCGACAGATGCAACCTTCCTTGAGTATGACTATATGCAAAACTACAAACCTGGTAGAAAAGTAATTCTTGAGGAATTAGCGGCTGATGAGAACAGATCACCTTCAATTTCTACTGATAAACGACAAATCAGAGAAACCACAGTTCCTACAAAGGAAACCCCGGTACAACATCGTAGTGGGAGGGTTGTGAGATAACCAGTTTGCTATGAACTAGAAGCACATTTCCTAGTATCAGACAGTGATAAGGATGATCCATTATCTTATGAAGAAGCAATGGATGATCCTGAAAATAAGAAATGGCAAGATGCCATGAACTAGGAAATTGAATCTATGTATTCCCATATCGTCTGGGAACTTGTAGATCCACCTGAATATGTCAAGCCCATTGGATGTAAATAGATTTTCAAGAAGAAAAGATGTACAGATGGGAAAGTAGAGACTTT
The DNA here is from genome assembly GCA_003255025.1 of Datisca glomerata. Classification (NCBI taxonomy): domain Eukaryota; kingdom Viridiplantae; phylum Streptophyta; class Magnoliopsida; order Cucurbitales; family Datiscaceae; genus Datisca; species Datisca glomerata. The sequence goes on along the minus strand of QANY01004768.1, from coordinate 132,119 downwards.
CAAGGCACAGTTACTAGCCAAGGGATATACACAAAGGGAGGGAGTCGATTATGAATAGATATTCTCCCCTATGGCCATGGTAAAATCCATTCGCATCTTTTTGTCCATAGCTGCTAGTTTTGACTATGAGATATGGCAAATGGACGTCAAGACAGCTTTTCTGAATGTCTCTTTTGAAGAAAGCATCTATATGATGCAACTAGAAGTGTCCGTACAAAATTCGATATGCCATTATCAAGAAAATATATAGACATTATTCTGATGGCCTCAGATGGATCAATTAATCTAGAATCAATCAATCAATTGAGTTGAGTGAATCAGTTCATCAATCAAGAGTTCAGAGAAGAACACGTTTCTAAAAAAAGTTATTTTCTACGATTAAAAGTTCATCAAATTCTCTAAAAGAATAATCATCACATTCTTTTAGAGAATCACCTCACACAAGACTTTCTTAGTAAAATCTCTAGATATCATGTGTTGAGTACATCTAGAGACAGAAAAGTGTCTTCACTATATTTCACGTGCCCACACACGTCCTAGTGCGTTGAGAATTGACGTCGAAGATCTTGGTGTGAATCTCGGAGTCTGCTGATCGTTGGAACAATTTTGTGCAACGGAGAATCGATTAGTTTCGCGAGGAAGTTTAATTTAGACTACAATATGTATATGATTCCTAACCTTATTTGTTATAAATTTAAAATATATAAATATACAATAGATCCTGATTGATTGAAAATAGTTTTCAATAAAAAGTTTTTTTTAGTTATCGTAGCGTTGCACGATTTTGTTTAATTAAAAGATTTGATTTTTATTAAAAAAATTAATTTTTAAAATGACCATGCGCCACACGCTTCCGCTGCGCAGACACCGCGACGACCAACAGAAGCATCATACGTGACAAGAGAACTACAAAGAAAATGAGGATTTTTTTAATACTCATCTTAAAGTTGATATTGTTGACTTCTAATATTTAGCAGGATTAAATGTAAAACTTACCCCCTAAATTTTTAGTGTTCAATATTTCGTACCTCTGAATCATTAATTTAGCATTGTAAAGGAATTTCTTCCTCCACTGAATTCGAGTGATCGAATTGAGGAATAAACTTTGAAAACTAAAAGAATTGAGAGAGAATTGGTAAATTGTATTCACTCGGATTGAATTGCCTTGTTATGGTACATATTTATACGTCGTTTCCTCTATGGTCGTTAATTGTGATATAATGACTATTTATTGATATTTTAACCGTTGATTAGATTGCGGAGATAAGTGTAATCGTCATGATCATATCTGATTGCCTTTTACCACCATGTCATCTTCATTTGACATTGTCTTCTTAACGTCTCTCCACGTCACCTTCTTTGGGTTGCCTTTCCACCACCCTGGCGATTTGTTCCTGCATTAATTTACCTACCCCGTACATTTACCCATGTCTTGTATCTCGGTTGTAAGTCGTTGATACAAAACACTACTATTTTGGTCTGTCATTCATTAGTGGTTGATGGCGCCATGATTTTATCATTACTTTCTGGTATGCGTCGTTTCACTTCTTCCCATTCCATCATTGACTTTTTTGGACGAAAAGAGACGTTTTCATCTGTTCAGATTCTTCCAAAGCATCTCCTGATGCCATTGTGCCAACGTTCATGGAAACGACTTACTGTTGTAAGTCGTTTCCATTCTTGACAGTTTCTATTTTTTATCTCCAAGTCCGTCATTTGGCGTCCACTGGAATTTTATTTAAAGGTTTTTGCTGTTATTTTCTTCCCGCGTGAACCTTCATCCAAAAAGTTTCTAGTTTCATATTCTTTGTTATTCAGTTTTTTCAATGGCTTCTTCCTTTTCTCCTATTGTTCCCAAGTTTAGAAATAGGGATGAATTTAACTAGTTTGTTTCCCAATATCATAGAGCTTTTCTCGGTAAAGTTTCATGTTCTTACTTTGACAGTGAATTTTTCAGTCCTTCTTCATACCTAGAATCCTGAACTTGAAGACTATATATGTAACACCCCTAGCTAAAAACCTTATTAGTCGAGGAAGTATTACCCTCTCAATCATTTATTTAAATATTTAATAGAAAAGATGAAATAAATAATAAAGTTTTTTATTATTTAAAAAAAACATAAACTAATAGAATCATTTATTTAAGTTTATCAATATTGAATTCAAAGTACTTACATAAATAAAATTTGCAGCGGAGACATAGTTAATTAGTAATCATTATTTTAAAACTAAACCGTCTAGATAAAGAATAATTATTCGTAAAGTATTATCTGAAATCTTTAATAAAAAATATTCTACTGTGTCTGATCCGCCCACTAGGTGTCGTCTCGTAATTACTCCTTGCCCGAAGGTGAAAGGAAACAGGATGAGCTAATGCCTAGTAAGTAGAACATTACACATACTTAACAAACACATTCACTTCCAAGTTTATTTTAAATCATTAATATAAGCTTTATGTTTGACATGCACTTCATAAATCATTATGTCACATTCTTTTCGTTGCTTTAGCTTTACATTTTGCATGTCATTATTTTTGTCACATACTTGTCTTTACTTTAGACATTTTTACGTTTTACATTATTTGTGAGCTCACTTGTATAATGTTTAGGCAATCAGACACAGTGAGTTATTATTACGGAAACATGCTCAACTACCGGATCATTGGTAGTATCGCTGGATAAGTCAAATTATCATTTATTAACATTAACATTAACCATTACACATTGCCGGGTCCACTAGTCGCCCGCGTCTCATTGCTCACTCACCCCTTTCATGACGTAAACGTACATCTAATCTTATATATATTTATTTATTATTTCTCTTTTGTGAACTATAACGTAAGTCAACATAAATAATCATAAATTAGACACATCATTAACAAAAATATTAACATATAATTAAACCTCAAATCACACAAGCCCATTACATATATAAGAGATTTACGTACAAGAGCACACAAACAAGAGTCCAAAGACATACAATTCACCCATCATAAATATTCATCGTATAAACATTTAAGTATGAGTAAATTCTACTTAAATGATGTCCTTTATAAAATCAAATGAATAAAAAATATTTTGAGATGCCAACGCTCATAGTGTCAGAACTGTTAAGTTTTGGGCATAAAAATATCATGAACTTCACATAGTTATAGAAGATAAAACACAAGATCAAATAAACTTAATACTGATGAAATCATGATTCCAAAAGAGACACTTAATAAAAACTTCATAGACCACCCCGTTTCATAGATATAAAATTTATTAACAATATAGCACAAGTTAATTCTTCAAAATTGCATTTTTTACGTCATCTAGTATCACGCTTTCACCAGTTTCAAGTATTAATTAAATAATGCCTCCAAAATGTCAAGTCTGAACTTGTACATATTAAAAAACAAGAAAGAAGTTTTATAGAAATCAACTGGTCCATGAAAAACGTTATATATATTTTTCTTTAATTTATACTCTCTTTTTATCTAGTTTACATAAAACCTTAGACAAAAACTCATTATTTATGTACCTATGATCACAAAGCTTCAAGTAACAATAAAAGAAGTGAAATTTTAAATATTCTCTTATGTGAAAAACCCCATAAACCCAAAAGTTCATGGAAAACTATACCAAACTACACCTTGTTTTTTTTATATAGGAACAAAGGACAAATACAATCATCATAATTAGTTTTCAAATAAAAGTTATAGACGTTTTTTGCTCATGATTATAATTGCCATTTGCCACTATCATAAGAACAAAATCTATAAAGAAAGGTAAAACAAGTGGGGTTCTCTTACTTATAAAAATAAAACAGTTTACACCAAGAAGACGGTGATTTTCTTTTGATATCACTCTTCATCAGCCATAGGTTATAGATGTTTAAATAGTGTACAATTAGGGTAAAATTAAATGAAAATACCAAAAATGCCATCCATTGATGACCAACGTTTAGGAATCCTATTGACGACTAACTTCCTTCACTTTGATATGTTTTTTATTAACTTTTTTTTACACTTCATATCTTGAAATTATCTACATGTTTAATCAATCTAAGTACTTGTTAACTATCCTAACATATAACAACCAAATGAAAAACAAAAATCTATTACTTCAAATTTTAACTCAAACATAGTTAAATAGTTAGAGCACCTTGAAGCGTTCCCCTATAAGACATTAAATTAATTCATATCAAAATGATACAACAATTAAGAATTAAAAACATAATTAAATGCAAAATTGGTTGGGTGTAACAATTTCCCCCACCTAAAAATAATTTTGTCCTCTAAATTAAAACGTATCGAACAAATGCGGATACTTGACACACATTTCATCTTCGTGCTCCCAGGTGGCCTCTTCATAACACTTTGACCAAATGAATCTTCTTCTGTCTTAGTTCCTTTTTTCCAATCAAGAATCTGGATGGATGCCTCTACATCGATAAGGTCTTGATGAATGTCCAAAGCATCATAGCTAAGGACACGAGACGGGTCGGGAAGATACTTCCTCAACGTCGAAACATGGAATACATTATGAACCCCTTACATTGTCAGCGGCGATGCAAGATGATAAGCTAAATCTTCGATTCTCTACAATATTTTGAAAGGTCCTACAAAACGGGGACTTAATTTCCCTTTCTTCCCAAACCTAAAAACATCTTTAATGGGAGCGACTTTTAGAAATATTTTGTCGCCAACAAGAAACTCTAATGGCTTCCTTCTTTTGCCTGCATAACTCAATTGTTTTCTGTTCAATCTCGGAGCCTAACAATTTTTGTTCTCCAACCTCATCCCAATGGATAGGGGATTGACATTTTCTCCTATACCCTCATAAGATTACATCTCAATTGTAGCTTGATAACTATTATTATAAGAGAACTCGACAAGAGATAAAATCTATTCTTAAGTGCCTTGGAAATCAATAACACATGCTCCCAGCATATCCTCAAGGGTTTGAATTGTCCTTTCTGATTGCCCATCTGTTTGTGGATGGAAAGATGCATTGAACCACAATTGCGTACTCATAGCTCTATGCAAGCTTTTCCGGAAGGTTGAGGTAGAATTTGGATCACAATCAGACACAATAGACAATGGAACTCCATGAAGTCGTACTATTTTTCGCACATACAACTGAGCATACTGCTCCAACTAATATGTATTTTTGACATGGTAAAAAATGAGCTGACTTAGTAAGCCGGTCAAAAATTGCCCAAATAGAATTAAAGCCTTTTAAAGTCTTCAATAACCCTAAAACAAAATCCATACTGATGTGTTCTCACTTCCACTCAGGTATCATAAGTGGTTGCAGAAGACTAGAAGATCGTTGACGCTCAGCCTTAACCTGCTGGCACGTAAGACAAGTTGTACATACTCTGCTACATCACGACTCATTCCAATCCACCAATAATGCTCCCTTAGACTCTGATACATCTTTATACATCCTAGATGAATCGAGTATGGCGTGTCATGGGCTTCACTCATAATTCTTCGTTTAAACTATACATTATTCGGTACTTCCAACCTACCATCATAATGAAGAGCTCCATCATTAGTAATGATGAAATCAATATGTTTACCGTCTTCCACCTTTGTTCGTAATTTGAATAGTTGTGGGTCATCCAATTGTCCCACCTTAATTATTTTAAGAAGAGTTACACAAATAGTCAAGTAGTAGCGAGATAACCAGAATCTCTTCGAGACAAAATTTCCAATTCAAATCTCTGAATCTCCCTTAACAAAAGTTTCTAGATAACTTGCAAAGAAGAAATAGAACCTGAATTCTTTCTACTCAGAGCATCCGCTACCATATTAGCCTTGCCCGTGTGATAATTGATTGCACAATCATAATCTTTGACTAGTTCTAACCATCTTCATTTCTCATATTCAACTCATTCTAAGTGAAGAAATACTTGAGACTCTTATGATCAATAAAGATTTCACAATTAACACCATAAAGGTAGTGTCTCCATATCTTTAGTACAAACACAACAACTGCGAGCTCGAGATCGTGGGTAGGATAATTCTTTTCATAATCATTCAGTTGTCTTGAGGCATAAGCAATCACCTTACCATGTTGCATAAGCACACAACCAAGATCGATCTTTGAAACGTCACTGTAAACAACAAACCCTTCATTACCTACAGGATGTGTTAAGATTGGGACAGTTGTTAAGTGTTCCTTCAACTCTTGAAAACTCCGTTCACACTCTTCAGACCATTGAAATTTCACTTTCTTCCTTGTTAGCTGAGTTAATGGTGAGGTAATTTTTGAAAAGCCTTCATCAAATCTTCGATAATAACCAACTAATCCCAGAAACCTACGAACTTCACCAGCACTAGTCAGAGCTGGCCAACTTTTAACTGCTTCAATCTTGTCGAGATCAACTGCTATACATTCTTTTGATATAATGCGCCCCAAAATTTGTACCCTGTCCAACCAAGACTCATATTTTTTAAATTTTACGAATAACTCCTTCTCACGGAGGGTTTGAAGCACCGTCCGGAGGTGTTGCTCATGCTCTTCCTTAGATCGAGAATAAATCAGAATGTCATCAATAAATATAATGACAAATTGATCCAAGTATTCTTTAAAAACACGATTCATGAGATCCATAAAAGCTACAGTGGTGTTCGTCAAACCAAATGACATTACAAGAAAATCATAATGCCCATATCGAGTTTGAAATACAGTTTTGGGAATGTCTTATTCTTTAATGTTCAATTTGTGATACCCAGAACGCAGATCAATGTTAGAAAAATAACTTGCACCTTGAAGTTGGTCGAACAAATCTTCAAATCTCGGTAGTGGGTACCTACTCTTGATAGTCACCCTGTTCAGTTCATGATAGTCGATACACAACCTCATCGTCCCATCCTTCTTTTTTACAAACAAAACCATAGTACCCAATGGAGAAAAACTAGGTCAAATAAATCTCTTATCCAATAGTTCTTGTAATTGGACTTTGAGTTCCTTGAGTCATCTAGGGCCATACGATAGGGTGCTTTAGATATTGGGGTTGTACCAGATACAATATCAATGACAAAGTCGATTTTCTTATTTGGCGGTAGACGTGGTAGATCCTCGGGAAACACGTCAACAATGATGCTAAGTATCCCATACATCTTTTTCTCAGCAATCGCCATGCCTTCATAGATGAGATAAAAGGATTACGAGATTTTGACTTAGCTCCCACAAAATGAAAACTGGGTACTCTAGGGGGTTGAAATAACATTCCTTTTTCATGGCAGTCAATAGTTGCATAGTGCTTCGATAGCCAATCTTCCCTAGGATAATGTCAGAGTCATGGACATCCAAGATGTAAGGTTGGCGGATAGTACATGACCTTCTATCAATAATGGGTAGTCACATACAAAGGTCGGTGGATAGTACATGACCTTCTATCAATAATGGGTAGTCACATACAAAGGTCGGCGGATAGTACATGACCTTCTATCAATAATGGGTAGCCACATACAACTCTACTTGTCTCTATAACCTTTTTCGAAGGTGTAGATACATAAAATGATGCCTCTAAAAGTACACATAATTTCTCTCATTTTTGAACTAACAAAGGTTTTATAAACGAGTGCATAGCACCGGAATCAAACAAAATTTTTATTGTTCACAAGATTTTGATTAAAATCTTTTACAATATCTTGCATGAATGTCTAATAAGATTTTGATTAACTTAACTCAAGGGTGTAATATTAATTAAATGTAATCTACAAACTCTAAGAACGTTACCACATATTATGATATATTTATTTAGTTTGGTTATACCTTACAGAAATGCTATAAAATCCAAATATATTGCTCTAAACATATATAAATAAATATACATATATGCTATATATGTAATTTTAATTTAATATATGAATTCAATCTATGTGCTAATGAAATAAGTAAGGTCACTAACTGTTTGATTTGTCATAAAGAAGCTAGTAAATATTTCAACTTAATGTTTTCATCAATATTTATTGTGATAAATCTTCATTGATAATATTGTCTAAAAATTTAAAAGTGTTATTAATAATTAATTTAAAATGATTATTATTGAATGTTTATATTTATGAAGGAGATTAAGAAATATCATGAAATAATGACAGCAACTGATGTTCAAAGATATTTCTCATTTTTTAGTCACATTTATATAATTGATGTCAAAAAATATTTCTTCGTTCTTAGTCACATTTATATATATTATAGATAAGTGACCCGACTGAAAAGTTGATGAGAGAATAAAAAAGAGTTATTATCTTAGGAGGGGATTGGACCAAGTGGCTTAATGCAATGCAGTGATGGTTTACTACAGCAGAAAATAAAATAACGGGAAAAACTCTTGTAAGAAGTTAATCACTCTTCACCACTCATAGATTCAAAAAAAATGAATGAAACTCATTCAATTTGCACAAACTAGCTAGATTTTTCTCCCACTTATTTCTTTTGATTACATCATCTCACTTGAATTTATCATTTAATTTAAATAATTATTTCAGAATGTTACCGTGTCATATCAAATCTTATTTTCAAATTAACTATTAGATGTTACTAAAATATCATTAATTAATAACAGTAATCTACGTAATACTTAAATGATATTAATATTAAGTATATAAAAAGAACAATTGTTACAAATATGTTATAATTTCAACATTTTAGTTATTTTAAAAGAATCACCATATTTATGTGTTTATTGAAAAGGCTAAAATTTATATATCCATTCAAGTGTTATTCAACATGTGACTTCTATTTTTTCCCCAAAAAGATGTTTATAAATAAAATACTATTTGAAATAGTATAAAACAACTAGCTCTTTTTTTGTCAAATAAAGTTTCATTCAAAATGCGAAACTTGGCAATTGCAGCAAGCCATAATCACTTTCTGGATAAATTACAAATGTAAAAAATTGTAGTACAAACATAAGTAAAGATTTTGATGGTGAAAAACTAAAAACAAAAAATTTAAGTGAACATTTGATGTGGATTGCTTGCATGATAACATAATGATGCCTGACTAAACCCATTTAGTATAATACATAATCTTCAATTATTTTTTAGATTAGCACTAGATTTTTGGAGTAAAACTCTGACTAATTTTAAGAGTGCATAAACCCGGGTCCAAGAATTTCCCCCAAATGTACTAATAAGGTAAAAATTCACGATTACTATTACTAACTTCTTGTACTTTCTGAGTAAAATTAAAATTGATAGTTATAATTCATTTTAATTATGATGTATATATTATTCATTATTTATATTTGGTCTATTAATTTTTTTCTTTAAATTTTTGTAAATCATCTTTTATAAAAGAAAAAGATATACGACAATATTTTAAGAACTATTCTTATACGGTTTAGATATAGTTGCTCATATAAAATTTTGTAGTGATCCACGCTTTTATAAAATTTGTGTTGCATATTGCATATCACCAACTTATTATTCTAGTTTTACAATAGCAGTTGTATTTAACGCGTTCTCACTTTATTATAAAATTCTTAAACTATCAAGCGAGGGATCTAAGTACATCGTAGTTGATATTGTTTTATAATTTTTTTATTTAAAATTAGCTTGAAGTTAATTTTTTTATAAATAAGTAATAAAATAAATATTTAAAATAATATATAAGAAATGTATGAATAAACACTAAGCTCATTTTGTGTAGAGTAGGAGCCTTCTAATTTTGTCTTCATCAACAATCTCACTTCAAGCCAATTTTACCCTCAAATTACATACACCATTTCACTTGAACTATTTGAGTAATGTTCTGACATAATTATTTGAGTTATTTTTTAGAGGCATGCAAAAACCGATTAAAACAAAAATGATCGATTTGGTAAATTATTTTAACTAATCATAATCGGTTAGGTGCTGAATTTAAAATAAAATGAACTATCAGTTCAGTCTAAAATACTTCTACATTTTTTTGAACCGAACTGATTAGGCTGACCATTTTATATGTGTGTATCATATTTATTTTTTTATATTTCTCTCATCTCTAATTTTTCACATGCTATCTTCAATGTTTAATTTACATGTTGAAGTTTAAATTATGAGTTTTCATTATAATGCATAAAAAACGTGCAAATACATTGATGAATCTTTTGAAAAATAAAAATAAAAATATTGATTTACTGTAAAATCCTACTGAACCGACTAATTATTTTACGAGCTGATTAATACGATTTATATATACATCATTCATGGATTCGATTTTCATTTTAACAAAAATGTGAAATTTAAAATCCAAACGAAATCGACTATGCACACATGTACCATTTTTTCTCTCTTTAGTTGGATATGAAGACAACCACAAATTTTAGCATCCCTCAAATCTTATACGGACAATTGGTAACCATAGGCACATCATCCAACAGAACTAACACCATTTGCTTTTTTTAATAATTTCATTATATTGAAATTTCGATAATTTCTGCTACACGTTTCCCACCTTTCAGTGTCATATCATTATTAACCTAAAAATAAAGAATTTATTTGACAAATCTTGCTTTATTCATTAACTGACAAGTAAACTTAAGAGTTTAAAGTGGACAAAACGTGAAAAGCAAACACTTTATTCGGTTAATCCAACATGTTTCTTCACGAAGACCACCAATTTTGTGATGTTGAGCTTCGGGTTGAATGCAAAGAGTAAACTTTACCTTCTAATATTTTAGTCTTTAAAAATTCTCACTCTTAAACTTAAGGACAAATGAAGTGTCTAAACTAAAATTTAAAGACGGTTGCCTTAATTATAATTTTTTATCTAATTTTTGTTTTAATTCATATTTTAGCGGTAAAAAATATTAGAAACTCAATTTTAAAATAATTTAGACCGTTCATCTTAAAAGAATAATTTAACAGTAGAAATTTCTCTCACATTAATTTCATTATTTCATTACTTCTATGTCATCGCTAAAAGTTCAATGCTATTACGGATATTCTTCTTTATATTTGCATATTATAAATCAAATTGTATTTAATTTGAATTTTCTAAAGACATGAAAGTTTAGGAATTAGAAATTTTTTACTCAAACTCAATTTTTTAGATAAGAAGTGGAGTTCAATATTTATCTTTATCCGATTTGTATTTTAAATGAAATGTTTAATTAACCAAGTCTGTTATCAAATTGCACTTTATTGCAAAGACAAATAAAATATATCTTCTTCAACCCTTAAAATAATTATTTAATTTTTAAACAATCAATACTTTAACATTATTATATCTTAAAATTATTTCTGTAACAGAATTAAATATTATATCCACCACAAATTTTTTATACTCCTTTAAATAATACAGAGACTCGTGGGTTCTGTGCTTTCTCGTTTCTCTTTTTTTTTCTTTCTATTTTCAATCTCTTCTTCCTGTTGTCATATTTTATTTCATTAGTCTGAAAAATCATAATTGCTAATTTTTTTCTTTTTGCATTATCTGGTTAATCTTTTAACATTGTTTATTTATTATATAACTTTAATGCAAACTAATTTATCTGCCAAGTTTTATATAATAAAATGTGGTTCAGGGGAAAAGTGGAGCACGTTTTAATAGCTGGGAAACAGAAGAATTTATAGTCACTTTGTGACTCTTTTACCCGAAGGAGTAGAGAGTACTATAATTTTTTCCCATCACGTGATAGATATCTATTGAAACATTTATAGATACCCTAATTTTTCGGTTCGTTTTCATCTAACCGTTAAATAGGGTTCATACCGTTTGTTTTTAATTCATTGATTTGTACAATTTTTTATCTCACATCTCATCTTTATTAAAGAACATATCACCTTCTGTTCTGACAATATAGCAAAAAGTATTGTTCAGCGAATTTGAGTTGTTTGTTTTGAAAACGGACGGCTCAGATCTCTCCCTTTTTCTTTTAACTTTTCTGACAGTTTTTTTTTACCTTCTGTTCTGACAAAATAACAGAAAGTATTGTTCAGCGAATCTGAGTTGTCTGTTTTAAAAAATGACGACTCAAATCTTTCCCTTTTTCTTTTAACTTTTCTGACAATTTTTTTATTTTTCATTTCTTTTTCTCGTTTCCCATAAATAAATCCTGACCAACCATTTTGAAACAGATAGTCAAGATTTAATATAACTCTCTCATATTCACAGAACAAGAAAAACATAAGAAGTTTCGCGTCCTTTTATTAGAGCTATTAAAAATTCAAAACCAATGTTATATGTTATCATTTTTCAATCATATCATTATTTTTTTTTATTATTTATTACCTAACAAACAAATTTAAAAGTTAAGAGTGGCCAAAACCTAAAAGACAAACACTTGATTCAGTTAGTTTAAAAACAATGATTTTATTCTTACGGTTGAATGCAAAATTTACCTTCTAATATTTTTGTCTTTTAAAAATTCTTACTCTTAAATTTAAGGACAAATGAAGTCTCTAAACTAAAATTTAAGGGCGGTTGCCTTGATTATAATTTTATCTAACTTGTGTTTTATTTCATTTTTAGCTTAACAAAAAAAATTGGAACCTCAATTCTAAAATAATTTGGGTTGTTCACCTCATAAGAGTAATTTAACGGTAGTAATTCCTCTCATAATATTCGTTGGTCGTCGCGGCACGTATGCAGCGGAAGCGTGTGACGCGTAACCATTTAAAAATTAAACTTTTAATAAAGATCGAATCTTTTAATAAAATAAAACTTGCGCAACGCCACGATAATCAAATAAAATTTTTTTATTAATTTTGTTTAATCAGTCATGATCCATTATATATTTATACATTAAATTCACAACATATAAGGTTAGGAATCATATAACTTTTGTAGTCTATATCAAGCATCCTTGTAAAATCGATCGATAATCTGTCCCACGAAATTGTTCCAGCGATCAGTAGACTCTGAGGTGTACACCAAGATCTTTCAAGTCAATCATCAACGCACTAGAACGTGTGTGAGCACGTAGAATATTACAAAATACTTTTTCTGTCTCTAAATGTACTCAAAACATGCGATCTAGAGATTTACCGAGGAAGATTTTAGTGAGATGATTTTCTAAAAAAACGCGATGATCATTCTTTCAGAGATTTGATTAACTTTTAATCATAGAGAAAAAACACTCTAACACCAACTGTGTTCTCAATTCAGTTCTTGATTGATGAACTGATCAACTGATTAATTGATTCACTCATAACTAATTCACTAATTAATTGATTCACTGATTAACTGATTCATTAACTCAGGCCATTAGAATAATATTTGTATATTTTTTAGATAATGACGTATAAAATTTTTAGAGATAATTAAAAATTAATATTTAATTTCAAATTACCCAATGCAGTGGGATCCACTGTATAACAGTGCACAACTGCAACCGTGTGGCACTGCATTGTTACGCGCCTATTATTGTAGTGCCACGTGGTACTACAACAATCCATGATGATCTATAATTCTCAATCATTGATCGACACGTGACAGTTACTACAAATTAAATATTTAATTTAATGAGATAAATGTCTAGATATCAGCTAATTCAAAATTAACATATATGATTATCCCTTATCAACTAAATTATCTGTTATTTCACAAATAACAGACTTAGTCGATTCAAATTATTATTAATAATAATATAATTATCTAATTTCACAAATTATATATTTTGTCTCAGTTATCGATAATTGAAAAAATAATCTATAATTATTTATATATATAATTTCTGAAAATTATATTTATATATATAAATAATTTAATTAATTAATTAGTCAGACATAATTATCTCATAATTATGTACTTGTCCCAAAATAATTTTTTTTTTTTTGCAAACTAGTTCTTTTCTCATGTCCTGAAAAATTCATACACTAGACTGCACAGTAGAGAGGTGACTTGGGGACCATATACCTATAATTCTAAGCTCCAATAAATCAGATTATTAATTAAATTTTTAATTAAATAATCTTATTTATTAATTTCATTATTACTCTACTATAAATATGAAATTGCACTCTTAGAGATTATAGAATGTATTTACAGAGATATTTTCGTGTACTCCGTGGATATAATCATTTCACGTAGTTCCGTCCTCCAATTATTGGTTCGTAAATTAGAACTGCTCAAAATTACTATTTTACCCTTCTAATTACCTCTTGCTCTTTAAGTATTATTAATCCCAATGGCTAATTTATAATATTATTATAAATTTAAGCTGAATAACTATTTAGTTCCAGAAATAACCTTTAAGGAAACTAATATACGATCAGGAAAGCTTGAATTTCAAATTTTGTAAGATCATGTTTCCAGCCATCCATATCGCTGAATCTCCAAAATAAAAGTCACTAACTTATTTTACAAACAAAACTTAACGAGTGAATCAAAAGATCTAGTAGACATGTATAGGAGTTCAAGACTACGCATGATTTAGATTGATCTAGATATGCTCATCGAATTGATGTGTATTAATTCTTTATGATAAACTGCACATTGATAAATATATTAATTCACATCAGTCTAGTCATATATAATCTCATTATATAAAGTACATTCACTAATATTTCTATCCATATCAATGATCCGGATTTAGATCACACGTATTCATAATGCTTAGTGAACTGTACTAATAACCATTCATTAAAAATTTCATACTTTAATATATTGCTGACAATTTGATTCATTATCTATGATTTTAATCATTTCGTACTAATACAAGATCATAGTCTCATTAATGAATATGAAATTTTCAGATATTTATATAAATTATTCAACAATAATTTAAAAGAACAATTATAAAAAATATATAATCCTCACTAAATTTTATATCAAAATGTCATTACACATACTTTTAGGGCATAACCCCTAACAATATTTCCATTGTTTACCAAATATTCTCTACCACCACAGATATTTTACTTGAAAGATTAGGGAATACTACAATCTTTTCGTGATCTCTACTAACATATTAACACGTACCCTGCTTTTCCTGTTCGTTTTCATCTAACCCCCGTGTCTCGTTTATTTATATTTTCTCTCTTATTTCTTTCAAAATAGTTTACCCTCATCTTTTTTGCTTATCTTTTTTTGTTGGAATATATTGTTCTTCTTAAGCACCCTTTCATCCTTCCTTGTTCTCGCCTGGTTCTTTAGAGAATTTGAAGTGAGTTTTTAACTGGTTTGAAGTGTGTGTTTTGGCTAATCTCCAGCAAGAGTGAGATTCTTATATGAAACTTTTCATAAGTTCTGTTGTAGAAGGGTATATTCGGGTTATAATTTTACAAATTTTGTTTTATTTGCTGCTCTAATTTCGGACAATGAGGGAGCAAACCCACTGCTAACATATTGTCATTTTTCTCAGGGTACCTGATGAACATTTAGGGAAGCTATTTATTTTAAGGCTACTCAATTGTCCTTTTATGGCCGTTGATAACATTTCGTCGTTTTTCTCAGGGTACCTTATGAGTGTGATGGGCATGATCATTTCATGTCTTTTGTACAAAACTTTTTGCATTTCTTACATTGACAAAATCGTTGGTTGGTTCCTTTAACTCTCTCTCAAGGATATTGTGGCATGAACATGAGTAGTCTAGATATACACATACCATATTGATGGCACTCTTCATCCACTTATCTATTCGTCTCTCTTTCTATTTCTATTCATTTATGCTTTTTCTTTATCTTAATCTTCTCTTCTTTTATGCCTTATGGCCTCTTCCTGCTGCCATTCCACCTGTTGATCCTTTGGCTCTTCCACCTATTGCTGCCCCTCTTCCTGTGACCATTCCACCCGCTTCTCTTTCCTCTCCACCACCTCATTCCTCAAAACTGCGTAAGGGTATCTTGGCCATTCTCATATATATTTTTCTTGTGATTATACTATTCTTCCCTAAAGATAAATATCATACTTTCCCTTTTGTGGATGCCATATATTTTTCTATGGTTACTTTAACCATAGTTGGTTATGGTCATGCTATTCTTCCCTAAAGATAAATATCCTACTTTCCCTTTTGTGGATGCCATATATTTTGCTATGGTTACTTTAACCATAGTTGGTTATGGTGATGTCGAGGCATCTGTATGGTACACCAAAGTTATAATGTCTTTCCTTATCTTATTTAGTTTTTTTCATTCACAATATCATTTAAGATGGTTCTGTTAAAATGGATTTCAAAAAACTGAATGCAATATTCATAAATAAACAAGTTAGCAGTCGAATATAAAATCTTATAGCTTCTATTGTTATAAGTTTTTTTTTATTTTAGTAGGGGCTATTTCCATTCGGTTCTTGGAGTTTTTAAATTTTTTAGATAGTATCTACCTTTCCATTTGCTCCATAACTAGTGCGAGGTATGTGGATGAATCATTTAGCAACCGAATCTAAAAGCTAGCAGCCGAATAAAAAAACTTATAGCTTGTATTGTTAAATAAATAAGTTAGCAGCCGAATCCAAAAGCTTATAGCTTGTATTGTTATAAGTTTTTTTTTTTATTTTAGTAGGGGCTATTTCCATATGGTTCTTAGAGTCTTTAAAATTTTTAGATAGTATCTAACTTTTCATTTACTCCATAACTAGTGTGGGGTATGAGGATGAATCATTTAAGACATTTAGAGGTAGATGTTTTGCTATAGTTTAGATTGGTATGAGCATAATACTATTTACTTGGGCAAGTAAAATTTAAAAGGACCATTAATGAGACAAATGCAGTTGACTTAAGTTTAGTGGTTGAATGCAACGCATTGATATTGACATCCATTCAACTATTTAACAAAGAATATGTGCTCAAAAAAACATACAACGGTACTTTCTGGTTGTAAACAAGTAGCTCTATTTGTCCCATTGTTCACCCTTCCCCCTAAATAGAAACTTATAATGATACATTAGGAGTTCAAACTTTCCATATTTAGGCGCTTAAGTCTTAACTGATACTGTCCAACAAGTTGCCTTGAAGATTTTGATAGTTGTTCATAGGACACTGAAAGAGGGAGATCCTATCTTCAGCGAAGAGCTTCTTAACAACTCACACAGATTGCCTTCACTATTATAATCCCATATTTCTTCATCGAGCTTGGGATTATTCTACATGGGTTAGGACATTTGCACTCTTTCTAGAAGAGAGACTAGAGTGCTTCAGAATTTTGAAGTATGACATTGAGTCAGAATGTTTGACAAAAACATCACCAGGATCAGTCAAGGTAAATGCCTAACTAATTTACAATTCTAAAATAGATTGCTTAATTGTGATTATAAAAATGATTATGTTTCTTATGATAACAGGTACATAGTAGAACAAGGATGTTGGGTTATGATGAGTTGTTGGAGCAGCTACCTGCACTACAACAGCTTCTTTACCGGCTTATTGGTTGTCAGGTAATGGTTTGATCCATATCTAGGTTGGTGTTGATCTTCAATGAAAAATAGTTATTTTTGTTTTCTTGATTTTCTTCCAATTGGGCTTAAGGATGGGCTCTTCAATCTCTCTGATTTTGCAGCCAGAAGGAGCATCTTTTAGTAATTATCCCATTCAGTATGCCTTAGCTCTGGTAAACATTCATCTCTTTTCTTAGTTTCACTTCCTAAGGTACTAGTCAAAAAGTCTCTAACCAAGTATCGTCAGAGCTACCATGACCTTTTTGTGTATTAGATGGCTATCATCGCCAGGGCTATCATCGTCAGAGCTACCATGACCTTTTTCTATTCTACTGTAATTTTGATGAAATTTACTGGTCTATAATTTTGATGAAATTTACTGGTTACAAAATTTAGTTTTCTGTGTCTATTATGCTCTTACAAGTTTTGATTGCTTAGTATCATATAAAACATAGACATTACATATAATATTTCATAGCATACATTAGCAATAGAATGTGGACAACATGGAGATTAGTTTACTGTTTTATTCATTTTGATCGGGCTGGACATGATCAGCTTTCTTTGTACTTATTTGAATTCAAACTTGGTAATTATATTTGTAGGTTGGGTCAATTCGGCCACTTGTTGGGTTTTGCAGCAAATATGATAGGTAGACAACTTGTTCTGTCACAGAGGATGTCACATCTCGCTCCGAAAAAGAGATAGTTGAAGAAGCTCTTGGGGGAAATAAAAGTCTTGGATATGGAGCCCCACCGACATCTTCTAAGAAAAAGAGTCGAGTTAGAGTTGAAAATATAGAACTAAAAAAACAAATCAAGTCGATGGAGAGTTAACTACAAAGCTTACTTGCTTGGGCTCGTCAAAACGGTTTTCCATCTCCTAACGATGACTCAACAACAGAAACATGAGTTGTAGAATATTTGTTAAACTTTGTAGTTGTAACATCAAAATTTTAGGTGATATTAATTACTATCAGAGCATTTTGAAATGTAAAATTTGGTCGCCGAAAATATTTTGCAACAAAAAAAGTTGGTGGCAAAAAAGTCGCTCAAGCCTTTCGGGACAAATATTTATTTTCGTTGCGAAAGCCTTTCGTGACCAATATTTATTTTCGTCGTGAAAGTCTTTCACGACCAGTTTTTTTATCGCTAAAGGCTTACACGACGAGATCCAAAAATTTGTTTTGAAAGACTTTCGCTGACGAAGCAAAAGCTACGAAGTTCGTGACGAACTTATATTCGTCGCGAAAGCCTTTCGCGATGACTTTTTGGGGTTTTAGCGATCAAAATGTTGGTCGCTAAAACTCTTGTTTCTTGTACTGAAATATATTAGCTAATTTGAAATTACTTTAAATCTAAAATAAAAGTAAAATAAGTAATGATAAAAATGTTATTTTCTTATGTACAAAATTTAACCATTTTGGATAATTAAACGGATATTAATAAGTCATGCATCACTTGGAGATGATAAATTATCTGCTAATAATTTTTGAATTAAAGAATACATAATCCTTGCAAATGTATATCGTAAGATGAGATAAAAATATCAAAAAAATTAAGAAGAGAAAACAAGATAATAGACATTGAGCAAGATTACATTTAGTATAAAACTAAAATTAAAAAAAAAACAAATATTAAAGTGAACTCATCATATATCATCTCACAAAATTCATGCAGATAGATAATATAATTTATCAATATTGACTAATATAGATTTTTAAGTTCATCTACACGGACCTTATAATTCCTAATAAGTAATAGTTTAAACTATTGAGTTTTGTAAAATAAAATGTAAATTATTATTGAATAAAAGTATAATTGAAAAAATAAATAAAAGAACATAATCTTACTATATATCCCTTTAATATAGTAATATATATATATAATGTAATATGTGTCAAACTAGCATATAATATATTATTTACTCCTTTCAAGTTGGTAAGAATTTTAAATTGTATATTATTACTCCTTTAAATTTATAAATTGATCAAATTATATACTATTTATCACCTTCAAAATTTTAAAATCACCAATTTATATTATTTGACACATTCAAATTTATAAAATCATTAAAAGTGGGTTGTAGTTCTACCTTGTATAGTTCAACAAGAACATTGTCAATGGATTCTTGAGAATCATATGGACAAAGACGACAAAAATTAAGCCATGTTTACCTATTGTCTTCTTATGAAAGAATTTGAACATCTTTGCCTTCTCTGTTTTTTTTTATCAATTTCACTAAGAAAATCATCACACACCACATCCCAGATATCTGTGCAATAAAAATGGATCTCTCCATAGTAGAGGTTAAATACCTATTTGTCAGTTTTAGAAAACTTTAATTTTTTTTCTTTTTATCTGATCAATTTCACTCGAAAATCAACATAATGCTTGACATTCATCTAAAAACCAGCTATCTTTTGGACAAGAAAATTTGATTTCTCGATAATTACAACGAAAACCCAACTGAAATCTGGTAGAAGTTAAAATGATTACGGAAAATGCACAAAAGTTTTAATTTAAATGTTTTTTCTTTTACCCGTCTCCCCTCCCCGTTCCAGGTGAGTCCCGGAGGGAGAGGGGCTGTCGCGGAGGGTGTGGCGCGGGAAGGGGCCTGGGAAGGGGGAGGGGAAGCAGAATTTAGGGATTTTTGGTATTTTGGGTGTTTTTTTTATAGTTTTTTTAAGCATAATTTTAGTTGATTTTTTTAGTGTTTAATAATTTTAATTAGAGTTTAAATTTAATTAAAAGATCTGTTAATTTTTAACAAAAATTAGTGATGGGATATAAATGACTAGTTCACATAATTTAATGGTATCTAAGAGGGTAAATTAGATTTATCCTAATCTGTATATCGTTCAAAGGTTATTCAACATGTTACTTCTATTTTGTTTCAAAAAAAATGTTTATAAATAAAATATTATTTTAAATGCTCAATTTTAAATAGTATAAAACAACTAGCTCTTCTTTTATCAAATAAAGTTCCAATCAAAATGCGAAACTTGGCAATTGCAGCAAGCCATAATTGCTTTCTGGATAAATTACAAATGTACGAAATTATTGTACAAAATGAGTAAAGATTTTGATGGTGAAAACTCATTCAACTTGGCAATTGCAGCAGGCCATAATCACTTTCTGACCGTTTATCCTAATAGTTACATAATTACTGACCGGAAACAGAAGAAAGTGGAGAATTTTTAATAACGTACTATCATAAAAAATAATGAAAATAATTTTTTTTGTCAAGAATAAGTTATCAATATTCAAATAGAAAGAGCCTTTCATTAATACGAAAAAGAATATATGAGTATAAGGGACGTATCTTAAGGTCAAAAATAAGAAACTTAGGATGTAAAAAAAAAAAATAGTTGAATTAGGACATCTCAACTAGAATGATACTTCTTTAATATCCTCATTATCTAACTTAGACCACACAAAAAATGATCTGAAAGGAATACCACACAAACAGAGTCTCGAACAAACAAAAGCACAAAGAAACACCCACATACTAGCATCGTTAAAATTTTTTCTAGAAAAAAATCACAATGGGAAAAATCTAGAAAAATAAATAGAGTACTAGCAAAAAAAGTGAAAAAAACACCCCTACAGAACTTCAATAATAAAATTGAAAAAGGTTTAACAAGAAGAGAAGAATTAGTAGCAAGACAACCTCTTTTAGCGCAAACATGAGCTAAGGTGTTAAAGGAACGATAATAATATAAAAATAACAACTAACAAACGAAGACTTCAAAGCAGCAACATGATAAATTAACATATCAATATGATTATTAACGACATTAGTTGTATTAATTGCTTCGATAAGATTACTCAGATCAGAAAAAACCATCAGCTTCTCAGAGCAAAAATGAAGAGATTCCTCTAAACCCCAAATCAACGCACTTGCCTCCGCAAGAACAACACTCAAATAGTTTGAAACAACGTTAAAACCGCAAACAATGAGGCGGTTCTGAGGATTTTAAAGAGCCCAGTCAATCCTGCTATTATGATCTGCCGCCTTCCAAGCTGAATCTGAAAATAATTTCCAGCAATTCTGAGAATCAGGAACCTTAATAGTGACTGACAGAGATGGAATAGATGCTGGTGAGAGATTTCGCTACCAAAAATTCGACCAACTAAGTAGAAGTCAACCGAACTGCATCCAAAGGAGAAATAGATGCATCCGAGAACACCGATCATTATGGATCTTCCACAATCACCAGCACCCGAACACGACCCACGTGATATTGTAATACTCAAACTCATCAGACCGCGACAACGACCCTATAATCTCATCCTAAATTTCTCTAAAACAATCGCCCCCCAATCTGCCAAAAACAAAGATAAAGGACTAACAAACTAGAACATTCTAGCAAATGGGTAAAAAAACAGAATATACTCAAGAGTTTCATTATTATCACCACAAGCACTGCAGCAAGGATTGATATTCATCCCCTTTTAAGTAAAGTACTCTTGCAAGCAATGAAATTATTAAAATACCTCCATAAAAAAAGTCTTTAAACTTAGGAGGGACACTAAGCTTCCATAAAAACTTCCAATCTTTATTGTTAATCGCCCCACTACTATATTACCCCTAGAAATATATCTAGAATTTTAAGCACACAACACCCACCTCGCAACCGAATATCCAGACTTCATCGAATATACTCCAACCCTATTAAAGTGCCAAACAAACCTATCAGGACCTCCAAATCATCTAAAAGGAGTAGACAAAATTAATTTCACATCAGGAGGAAGGAAAATATCATTCAATAACCTGACATTCCAGCCCATCCCAATTAGTTAACAATAAATCATTAATGTAAGTGACATAATTGTTTCTAGGTGAGATGATTTTAAAAGAACGAGGATGAGAAAGCCAAGGATCATCCATAATATGAACAGAACCACCATCCCCAATAATCCAAGATACTACTCCAACCCCATGAAGGTCTCCTCCAAGAGAGGCACTCAAAACTCAAAATTTTTAAAGTACATACTCTTGAAAAATTTAAAGAAAATAGACTCCAGACCATTTAATACTCGCCACCCTTGCTTAGCCAAGAGAGCATGGTTAAACGCAACTAAATCCCGAAGCCCAAGCCTCCATCCATCTTATATTTTGTAAGCTTATCCCAAGAAGCCCAATGAATACTAGACTTAAATAGAGACGCATTCCACCAATAATCTGTAATACGATTACAAATAGTTTTGCATAAAGAGATGAGAACCTTGAAGCACGACATCGTACAATTAGGAATAGCAAATCCCACCGCCCTTATAAGGACCTTTTTTCCTGCTGGAGATAAATACTTTTCAGACCATCCAGAAATGCGAGTAGTAATCTGCTCTAAAATATTACCGAAAATATGCTTCTTAGAAAGGCCGAAATCAGTGTTAATACCCATATATTTATCCCGCGAGTCAGCAAAATTCATAGTTATAAACCTGGAAAGTAAACGCTTCCTGAAAATTGGCACATTAGAGCTAAACATAATAAAGCTTTGTGATAATTAACCACTTGACCAGAAACCCGACTATATCTATCAATAATACTAATAATTGAAGAAAATTCAGCCTCATAAGCTTTGCAAAAGAGGAGGGAATCATCTGCAAAGAATAAGTGCGAAATGCAAGGTCCAGAAGGGGAGAATTGAATCCTAGAAATTAAATTAGCATCATAAGCATTATTCAATAAAATGAAAAAAGCTTCTGAACAAATAAGGAAGAGAAAATGGGAGAAAGGGTCACCTTGCATCAACCCTTTAGTCGAAACTATGATCATACTAAGCTCACCATTAATCACTACATATAAGACACAGAGATATACAAGCAAAAATCCAGGAACACCACAAATCAGAGAAGCCCAATTTTGTCATCATTTCAATGACAAAAATCCATTCAATCGGGTCATACGCTTTAGACATATCAATTTTAATAGCTGCGAAATGCTTCCCACCCTTCTTACGGATGTGAAATTCATGTATAATCTTATGTGTTATCAAAATATTATCTGTAATCAACCGCCCCTCTATAAAAGCACTCTGATTCTCAATAATGATTTTAGGCATAACCTTTTTAAGACGATTAGAAAGAATTTTAGCAATAATTATATAGCTCACTTTAAAAGACTAATAGGACGGAGTTGAGTCATATTCCCTGGGCATGCAGTTTTCGAAATAAGGACAATATGGCTATGGTTAATATGATTAGGAAGAATGCAAGATGAAAAGAAAGATTTAACCATATCCATGACATTCATACCTATAATATCCCAATGTTGGTGGAAATGCAGCATTGAAACCATTAGGAACAAGGGCTTTAGTAGGGTACATACCATTAATTGCTTGGGTAATGCCCTCAAAGTATATACATTTACATTTTAATATGAAATTTAATGAAATTATATTTTTCTTATAATTGTTCTTTTAAATTGTTGTTGAATAATCTATATAAATATCTAAAAATTTCATATTCATTATATTATATTAGCATGATATGATTAAGATCATAGATAATGAATAAAATTATAAGTAACATACTAAAGTATGGAATCTTTAATGAATGAGCATTATGAATGCATGTGTGATCTAGATCCAAATCATTGATGTGGATAGATATCTTAGTGAATGTATTTTATATAATAAGATATATATGACAAGCCCGATGTGAATTAATATATTTATTAACTTGTCATTTATCATAAATATTTAATACACGTCAATCTGATGATCATATGTAGATCAGTCTAAATTATGAGTAGTCATGAACTCCTATACATATCTATTGGACCTTTTGATTCACTCGTTAAAGTTTGTATGTAAAACATGCTAGTAACTTTTGTTTTGGAGATTCAGAGATGTGGATGGCTGGGAACATGATCTTACAAGATTTAGAATCCAAGATTTACTAACGGATCGTATATTGATTATCTTAAGTGTTAGTTCTGAAATTGAATGGTTAATGAGCTCAAATTTATAATACGATTATAAATTAACCATTCACTAATGAATTAATGGTACTTAAGGATCACTAAATAATTAGAAGGGTAAACATTATTTTTGACCAGATCTAATCTACAAACCAATAATTAGAGGATACAACTACATGAAATGATTATATCGATGCACTACACGAGAATACTCTGTAAATATATTCTATAATCTCTAAGAGTGCAATTTCATATTTATAGTGGAGTATTTATGAAATTAATAAATAAGATTATTTAATCAAAGAGTTTAGTTAATAATCTGGTTTATTGAAGCTTAAGATTATAGGTCCATGATCCCCAAGTCACCTTTGTACAATACAATCTAGGGTGTGAATATTTCAGGACATTAGAAAAAGGACTAACTTGTAATATAATTCTGGGGCAAGTACATAATTATGAGATAATTATGTGTAATTAATTAATTAATTAAATTATTTATATCAATTTTCAAAAATTATATATAAATAATTATATCGATTAATTTTTTAATTATTGATAAGTGAGATAATATATCTAGTTTGTAAAATTAGATAATGTTAAATTATTCTTTGATAATAATTTAAAATTTGAATCGACTAAATCAGTTATTTGTGATTAAAATAAATAATTTGACATTATCGATAAACTAGTTGATAGAGATATTCAGATAAGTCAATTTTGAATTAATTGATATTTAGATATTTATTTGATTAAAATAAATAAATATTTTACAGAAATTGTCACGTGATATGTTGGACTACTACATGTCAAGAATCATAAATTGACATGGACTATTATAGTATCACAGGGCACTATAGTTAGGCGTGCAATACTGTAATGCCACACGACACTACAGTAGTGCCGTGAATTATAGTGTCGTGAGGCACTGTGATACCTCACGACACACTGTAGTGCCGTGTGGCACAACATTTGTGCGCAGTTGCAGTACGTCCCACTACAATGATAATTTTGTTATTAATTATTATTTTGTGCATATCCCTAAAAAGTTTGGGGTGCCTAGAAAATATATATTGATATTATTTTATTTGGCTTAGTGTTGATTAAGTGTGCTAACAACACAGTTGTTATCAGGTGAAACTCTCTGACATTAAAAGTTAATCAAAAAGTTTTGTGAGAATAATCATTATATTCTCTCAAATATTAGTCTTAAAAAATTATTCCTTCCCCGAAAGTCTCTAGATCTCATGTGCTGAGTGCATCTAGCGACATGTAAGTGTTCTCTCTATATTTGGCGTGCCCACACACGTCCTAGTGTGTTTGAGGATTGACATGAAAGATATTAGTGTGGATCTCAAAGTTCGTTGTTCGTGAGAACAAAAGATCGTTGGTTTGCGAGGACGTTCGATTAGACAACAAGAGATATATATTCTATATCCATGTATATTTTCGATTTAGTATATAAATATATAATGGATCCGATTGAAAATAGTTTTCAGTAAAAGTTTTTATTTTGAAAACCGTTGCTTTGCATTTATTTTCTAAAATATTCATTTTTAATAAATTTTAAAAACACCACGCTTCTGCCGCTCGAGCGCCGCATTTCCAACAATTGATATCAGAGCGGTCATTATATATTTCTTTATTAAATACTATGTGAGTCTTCTTGCATTGTTCATAATATTTTGATATATGTGAAAGAATGGATGGTTTATTTTTTTGAATGTATGGTTAAATAATGGATTGTTAATTGTAGGATGATTATTGAGTTAGGCTTTGTTATTTATTTATTTCCTTATATCTTGTGTAAACCGATTTGGGGTGTAGGAATTTTGTAATTTTATTTTGAATATTATATTGTAATTATTCTGATCGAGAGAAGACGAGGAACACATGAGACGAACGAGGAGGAAAAAGCAAAAATAGGAATTCCTAGGGAATTTCGGCGCCGACACCAGAAATAGGATTTCCAGTGCTGGTGCCGCCGGAAAAATCAGCTACGGCGGCGGCCGGCAGCGATGGACATCCAGCGGCAGTGATGGGTG
Organism: Datisca glomerata; assembly: GCA_003255025.1. Lineage (NCBI taxonomy): Eukaryota > Viridiplantae > Streptophyta > Magnoliopsida > Cucurbitales > Datiscaceae > Datisca > Datisca glomerata. The sequence continues at coordinate 105,846 of QANY01004768.1, read as the reverse complement.
GTGGTGGGAGAGTCCGATCGTTGATGGCAACTATTGTCACATATAAAGAAGTTTCACAGAAACTCTAGTATCAACTTAAATAATAAAAAACATCAAACAAATATGATTTTGTGTAGGGAAATGTAAAAAACAATTGTGTGAAATATATTTTGGGGAGAGAAATATAAAAAAATATTTAATGGATCACACATTAAAGAATAAATTATTTATTAATATTTAATGTGAACCTCATAATTAATATTTTAATCATTTAACGTGAGACTCATACATCAAATAACAGTTTGTAGCTGCTGCCTCATTGCGGCCATCAGCCACAATAATCTCTCCACGAGATGGGGTTCATACCATTTGTTTTTAATTCATTGATTTGTACAACTTTTGATTAAACTTGGTTTTCTTTCTCCCTGAAAGACTCAATGGTCAATCTAGAACTCTCCTCATTCTTAACGAATTTGAAGTGAGTTTTTTTATTTTTAAATGATTTGAAGTGTTTTCTTTGCTAAACTCCAGCAAGAGAGTTTTTTATATGAACTTTTGATTTGATCTTCTGTAGAAGGGCAGATTTTTATTTGGACCAATTTCGTTTTATTTGCTGCTCTGATTTGTATAAGACAGAGCAAGCCAGCTGCTGTTGTTTCGTCTTATTTTTAGGTACATGATGAGCATGTCAAGCAGACCTTTTTTTATACTCTGGATAAAATAATTTATAAAAATATACCTATAATCTAATTTTTACTTATCCTAAATCTTAGCCCACCTTCCTCTTAAAATATATTTGTGAAATTACATGTCTATATTTCACAAACTCCAAACCTCATGCCCACACACACTCTCTCTCTCTTTCTTTCTGCCTTTTCCCTCTCTCTTTAAAATGAGTTTTTCCCAAAGAAGACATGAACCGAAGAAGATGATTGATGAAGGCTCCATTCTCGCTGAACTCTTCCATTTCAAATATGTTTTTTTCTCTGTAGAAACGGTGTAAGGCCCAGGCCCACGCCATTTCAGATATGGTTTTCAGACCCAGGCCCACGAAGAAGACGATGAAGGCTTCACGCTTCTTTCTGTATCGAAGCGCGATGGTGTGCGACGCGGTGGTATGCGACGAGCATACAGACAAAGTTTGCATAAAATGTGACGAACCCTCGCACCGTTCTTCACCATATCTCGGACTGGGTTTCAAGAAGTTCAATTTTTTTTCCTTTCAAACAACGTAGAAATTTTCTCTTTGATTTCTGTAGTTAAATGCCATTACTTTGAATTTGGTGATTTCTGTTAAGTTAAAATCTGAATTTACATTTGTTTTCCTTTATAATCTAGTGATTTCATAGTGTAATAACCATTTAATAGAGTTCAGGGGTTCCATTGAATTGGGAGAAAGACCGAGATAATATAATCAGAGCTTTCTCTTTAGAAAATTGTGAAGAAGTGTGTTCGACTCTTTGTTTTTTGTTCTATTTTCTAACGGGCAATTGCTTCTACGTGGGCTCTTATGCTTCTGGGCTTTTTTTTTTTATAATTGGAGCTTCTTTGTGAGAGGGGGAGAGAGACCCACATGATATAATTAGAACTTTCTTTTCATTTTGGAGCTTTTCCTTATGCTTCTGTCGACACGACGTGCGTATTTCTTTAGGAGGTTTGGTGGCTTTGATTTGATTGAGTCTATGTATTCTTCAAATAACTATTGACATAGAGAAATCAGATGGGTACACCATTCAGTACCCGTGTACACATTCTGTAGACTACACGATGACTACACGATGTTTGTGCAGTCATCGTGTAGTCTACACGATGACTACACGATAGGTACACGAGCATGGTGTACCCTTCTTATACATGAGCATCGTGTAACCATCTTGTATATGAGTATCGTGTAACCATCTTGTACACTACACGGTGGTTGCATGAGTATCGTGTAGCCATTATGTAGACTACGTGATGGGTATATGGGTATCGTGTAACCATCATGTAGACTACACGATGAGTACACAGATATTGTGTAGCCATCATGTAGACTATACGATGAGTACACGGATATCGTGTAGCCATCATGTATACTACATGACGCGTACAAGACCATCTTGTAAGCTACACGATCCCCGTGCGTGTAGCCTACGTGTAGACTTATGTAACCATCTATAAGTTATAATATTTTTTTAGATCTTACCATTAATTATTTTATCTTGTAATAAAACCGAATATTAATATTTAATAAACATAGTTAAGTATTCAAAACCTAAACAAGTCCATGTACCCATCTTGTATACTACACGATGGGTACACGACCATCGTGTAGACTACACGATGTGAGTTTTCTTACTGAGTATTTTAAAATACTCTTTTCTCCACAATTGATTATGATGGCGAGCAGTATGAGTGGAAAACTGCCATAACCAGTTAGATTAGAGGAATTTACATTTTCAGTTTATGAATAAAACTTGGGAAATCGTTTTCTGTTAAACTCAGTTATTTAAGTAGTTTAGTTTACGTTATGTTTTTCTACGAATTGGGATGAGTGAAAACTTCATGAATTATGGATTTCAAGTTTTGACTTTATTTCAGAGTTTAATTTAGTTTATCGCTTCCGTTATTTAATGATTATAATTCTAATCATGGATAAGTTTAATACTTCCGCTATTTAAGGTCAATGTTTTTCTATCATGGGTAAACTAAGATTTTAATATTTTGGAATTTTCTCAAAATTATAGTTTGTATCGAATTGAGGATTTTGAAATTGTGATATTACACCATGCTTATCCCTTGGGGATTAGGGCATTACACAAATGGAGGGGCTTATACCTTTAAGGTCTGCCATTTGCCAAACAATGGCCTTCTTGTACCTTCCCAAGACTTTCAAAAGTAGATTCTAATGTTCATGGCTTAGGGATGATGAGATGATGATAGAGAGTACTTCCCTCTCCTAAATATGTATACTTCAAATGAGTTGGCAGTGGTTTCAATTTCAATATGAGTGGTGCTTCAGTAGAAGGCAGATATGACTTAAAGGTTTTTTCTGATAGCTGTAAAGATTCAATTTGCCTTCCCAACTTTAAAGTGATATGTTTTGCATCTAACCATGTAGTTGCAGCTTTATCTTCCTCACTGCATTCGTCAGCAAAGTCCCTTAGGTTTGAATCTGGCAAGCTGATATTGCTACAACTTACACACATTGTGTCCATTTCTATAGAATCTAACATAATAGAGCAGCACATTCCTCCACTTCCTCATCTGAGTATCTCATGGAATTGAAAACATTAAAGGTTATCTCCTTATCATTGACTCTCATAGTTAGTTATCCTTTTTGAACATCAATAACAGCCCTCCCAGTAGCTAGGAAGGACAATCCCAAATTATGGGAACCTCTCTATCAGCCTCATACTCTAGGATGATAAAGTCAACAGGAAAGATAAATTTATCAACTTACACTAGCACATCCTCTATTTTCCCCTCAAGATACACATAAGACCTATCTGCCAGTTGGAAGGTGATGGTAGTAGCCTAGCCTCTCCTATTCTTAGTCTTTTAAACACAGATAAGGACATAGGTTAATTCCAACACCTAAGTCGCATAAAACTCTACCACACTGTGTAATACCCATTGAGATGGAGAGTGTGAAGCTACCTGAATCTTTTTATTTAGGAGGAATCTTATTTTGAAGGATAAGACTGCATTATTGAGTTAAGCTATGGTTTTAAATTCCCTAAGCCTTCTTCTCTTAGTAAGAATATCCTTCATGAACTTCACATAGTCGGGTATCTACTATAGTGCTTCCACAAGGTATATATTTATACGAAGTTGCTTCAGTATATCTAAAAGTTTGTTGAGCTGATTGTCCATCTTCTTTTTCTGCAATCTTTGAGGAAAGGGAGGCAAAAGCCTCTCCACTTCAACCATTGGTTTCTCTGCAGCTTTAAGTACTGTTTCTTGAAATGGTGTAGCACTTAGCTCTGCTACATCCTTGCTTGAGCTTTCTTTATTTTTTCTACTTTCAAATCTGTGTTCTTTCTCTCCCTCAGGCTGAGCTGTGACTTTTTCACTTCTCAAATGAATAGCATTAAAATGGTCTTTTCCTTCTCTTCATGGGTTCTCAGTCTTACTTGGAAAAGATCCTTGGGGTCTTGAATTCAGGGCATTAGTTAATTGCCCTACCTGGTTCTCCAAATTCTTTAGTGACATTACTTGACTTTGTATCACTGCCTCATTTTTCACAATGTATTTCTTCAGTAAGGTTTCCAAAGAACTTGAATGATTAGCTACTTGCTTCTTCCCTTGAGGTTGTTGTGGTGTAAATCCAGGAGGATAAGTGGGCTTGTTTTGCACATATGACGGTCTCGTATTTTTATTCTGATTAGTCCAAGAGAAGTTTGGATGTTGCCTCCACCCATGGTTATATGTATTTGAATAAGGATTGTTGTTACTTTGATTGTTCATGTTGAAATTTCCAACATAATTAGCAGATGTTGGGCTTCCAGGGAAAACTTCAAATAAATGCTCTTGCCCACAATAAACACAAGAGACTTCTGCCACTTGGTTAACTGTTTGATGTATTTGTTATGCTTTGGCCTTGTACTGTTGTAGCTCCCATATTCAGGTTTTTTTTATCATATTTGTCAGATAGGAGACTTAGGCTGTCAAAGTAGTTATTGCATCCAACTCGTGGATTCCTGCAACTCTCTTAGTTGTTGTAGCAACAACTGCTCTAACTGTAAGCCATTGATACTTGTTACTTGCAATTCTTTCAAAAATCTCATAGGCTTCATTATATGACTTTGATAAAATGGATCCACTGACAGAAGCATCAACCACCAATCGGGTAGAAGAGTTCAATCCATTGTAGAAAGTTTCCAATTGTATGTAGTAAGGTATGCCATGATGTAGGCATTTCCTTATAAAATCTTTGAATATCTCCTATGCTTCATAATGTGATTCATCCTCTAGCTGGTGAAAATAGAAGATTTCATTTCTCAACTTACCATTTTTGTAGGAGGGAAGTACTTCATTAGAAACTTCTAGGCCAAATCATTGCAACTATTGATTGAGCAGGAGGCAGTGAGTTTAGCCATGCTCTAGCTCTGTTTCTCAATGGATAAGGACAACCTCATCCTTAATGCATCTTCAAAGGCTCCAGAAATTTTGAATGTATCACTCACCTACATAACAATCTTAGATGGAGATGCGGATCTTCATAGGGTAATCCCTTAAATTGCCCCATAATTTGTAACAATTGGAACGTAACCGACTTCAATTTAAATTGAAGGCCTTGGATTTTAGGTCTCACAATAATGGGATTCATGGATTATGGTTGCAATATTGCATAATCCCTTATTGACCTCTTCTTATCATATGCTATCACTATGATATTGTTTCCATTGTTTGCTTGATTACCATTTCAGACCCTTTCATTGACAACTTCTTCTCCACCAGGTGTAGTCATCTCTGATGTAGCAGCTACACCCATGTGTTCTCTTCTGATTTGTATTAAAGTTCTGTCTATCTCTGGATCAAAAAGGAAGTCTAGCACTTGCTGCCTGCGCATATAATAAATCACATTTTCCTGTAATATAAGGAAGGGCAAGAAACTCAATAACACTCACAAATTAAAATCTATTTGGCTTAAACAAAGATATTATATCTCAATTCCCTAGCAATGGCGCCAAAAACTTATTGTATGAAATATCTCTATACACAAGTGCACGTATCATTTACAAGTAATAAAGCGATAAGTGAGTGTCAATCTTCATAGGGATAGATAATACGCAGATAAATTGTTTGAGTGATTTTGACTAAATCTAAAGTTTAAAGTGTACAAATAAAAAGCTAAAGTGTTTCATGACCAATGAGAAAAAGTGGCAAAATTTTTTGAGATATTCAATAAGACAGATGGGCTAGTATAGTCAAATCCCTTACCATTTACTTTATGAATATTAATCCTACTGTTATTGCTACAACATCTCAACAGCATTACCTTAGTTCAAAAGCACACTAAATTGTCATTTGTAAGCTCATCAAGTATGTATCAAGTTCAGTCAGGTTTTACGTTGATCAATTAAGCTCCAGCCAAAGGATTGCTAGGTAAGTTCATATATCTATGCAACTCTCAAAATTCATAAATCTACATGAATCTATGCCCATGTTTTTCTTATTTAAACATTCAAGCATCGGTTAAGCTTTTCCATTAATGTAAATTCTTTCGAACCTTAATCTAACTTCTATTATATAATAGATGGCCAATCACTAATATAAATGAACATTCAACACGCTTAAACTGAAATGCTAAAGAGACTTTTGCAATAAAAACAGCATCAATACAATAAAGTAAATCTAAGTTTAGTTTATCATACTAGCGTCAAAGTAATGAGCTCAAATGCAAGAACATAATATCTCGAATCCATGTTTTTCAGCATAAAGAGAGAAATGGGTAAAGGCAGTACATAGATTGAAATGAAGTAAAAGAGAAAAAATAATAAACTATTTATTCTATGCTCTTGTCTTTTTCCTTCTTCCTTCCTTCTTACGTCGTCTTCCTCATTTTCTTCTCTGTGCAGGTTCAATTTTTACCAGGCACTTGTTGGCTTCTTTTGGAAATTATCCCTCGCCCTTCTAAAAATAGAAGCCTTTGTCTTATATACCAGCCTCGAGAACTAGGGTTTCCTTTAAGCACGAGGGCACGTGTCTAGCGACTAGGAGATAAGGGGAGTACACGATAGTAGGCGCTACGACACCTGGATAAAAACTTCTGACGCAAATGATTTCCCCTTTTTGAATCCAGCACCAACTAGTCTAGGTGACAGACTACTCACCAAGATTGCAATGTACGACCATAGCTATAGCACACAGAACTTGCAACAGCATCAAAGAATACCAAGCTTTGCAAATAATCATGCACCAAAGAAACTCTAATGCCTAAAAAGCAATAGCAAGTCTAGAAATAAATTAAATCTAACTCTGAAATTAAGTAGTTAGCAATTCACTAAAAGAAAACATTGCAAACACCTAATATCCCTAAAACAAGCAACAATTCAAACTTAGGAATGCAAAGCTTACTCTAATTTCTTAGAGTTAGCAAAAGGGTACCTTGTCCTCGAGTATTTTGATACCTCCTCCTAGGGTACTCGAGTGTCTCATCCTCAGGTTCAATTGGAGACCTCATCCTGGGTCCAAAGGAACCTCGTCCTCAGGTAATTGGGTACGTCATCCTAGGGTACTTGTGTACCTCATCCTCGGGTCCAAGGAGGACCTCGTCCTTGGGTACTTAGATACATGTTCCTAGGGTACTTGGGTACCTCATCTTGGGTTACTTGAGTACCTCATCCTGGGGTACTTGGATACCTCATCCTTGGGCATTTGGGCACATCATCCTTGGGCACTTGGGTACCTCGCCCTTAAGTCGAAATGTGATCTTCTCCTCTGGTACTTTGATACCTCATCCTAGGGTGTTTGGGTACTTCATCCAAGGGTCCCAAGGGGACCTCGTCCTTAGGTGCTTGTGTATCTCATCCTCGGTTCGAAGGGGACCTTGCCCTTGGTTATTGGGGTACCTTATCCTAAGGTACTTGGGTACCTCATCCTAGGATACTTATTACCTTGTCCTAGGGTACTTGAGCATCCCATCCTTAGGTACTTTAGTACATCATCCTATGGTACTTGGGTATCTTGTCTTAGGGTACTTGGGTATCTCATCCTTGGGTACTTGGGTACCTCGCATTATAGTATTTTGATACCTCATCCTCAAATGGTCTTTTATAAATGCCTGAAAAAAAGGGTATAACAATTGCCTTCAACTTCTAAGTATTGAGTGTGTTGAAGACTTTGGAAGTTGTCATGAGAAAATTTGTGTTGCTTTTCTTCTTTCTAATTATGAGATTTGACGAGCTTATTCTCTTATGTTTGGGAAGATTTTTCCATAGAATTTTCTATTTATTATGGTGAGGGTGAGATATAGTTGGAACTCTAGTTTGAAGCTGAATACATAGTCATTTTCACTTTAGCTTTATGTTAAAGAGCACGAAGTAAGTAGGGTTGTTGGATTTCAGCTGAGCTCCATACTTTGAGCTCACTTTGATTAGGTGTCGAAAATCTCGAAGTAAGTAGGGTTGTTAGGTTGCAGCCAAGCCAAATTGTTAGGGTGCGACTTTCGATAATTGTTGTAGGACTCGATCGAGTTTTATACTTTGAGTTCACTTCGACTGGGTGCCAAAGAACCTAAAGTAATTATGGCTGCTAGGTTCCAGCTTAGGTGAGCCACTAGGGTGCAACTTTCATTAATTGCCATTATGTTTGGCTGAGTTCTATACATTGAGTTCGCTTCTGCTAGGTGTCTAAGAGCTCGAAGTAAGTAGGGAGGCTAGGTTACAGCCGAGGAGAACTACTGGAGTGTGACTTTCATTAATTGTCGTGGGGTTCAGCCGAGTTCCATGCATTGAGTTCACTTTGATCGAGTGTCAAAGAGCCCAAAGTAAGTAGGGTTGCTAGGCTACACTTTGATCGAGTATAAAGAAGGGGGCGCGCTAGCGCACCCTTGCTCTAGTAAACCTTTCGAGCCAAGCCCCTTTATTATTATTAGTAAGATAGGTTGCTCTTGCTTTCTGAAAGTCCAAGTTTCTCGCATTTTGCTTTAGAAAAATTGCAGGGGCGCGTTAGTGCCTTACTAATATAAAAAGAGCTCTTTTTCAGCTGGATCCAGAATGAATAGGAGATCTATCATTACACCATCCGTTTCATATCTTTCGTAGGGAGGGAACTCCTATGTTTTTAGCTTGACGAGTTACTTTAGTTTTCGAAAAATGCATAAACCCTGGGATTTTTGTAAAAGAAGATGATGAGTGACAAGGGACTTAAGTGACTCACCCTAATCAATAAGCGGGAGAGGGACAAAGAAACTCGGTTGGCTACTGGAGTAGAGACAAGCAAGAGCCAGGGATGCACTCGACGAGCAGACGAGGGACTGTGGTAAGGGCGTAGTGTCGATTCAGTGAAGTCAAGTCTTTACGTCTATAGGGGCTCCCTGACGATCCGAAACCTTCCAAAAGATATGGGTATGTTATATTTCTTGGCACTCTCTTTCTTTGTTATTCCAACCTAAAAACAGAGAGGGATACAGAGCTTGACTTGAAAACAAACAACTGGAACTGCCCCCCTTAAAGGAAGATAGGGGACTTTTTACCTTCCTTAAATCTAGGATACGAAAATAATTCCTCCCCAGTAAAAAGAGCGATTGAGAGTGGATTTCAGGTTGAGAGTGTCTACAAGGTATTAGCCACCGGTGACTTGACTTTCGTAAAAGCACCATTGGGCGGTGGTTCCTCTCTTTTTCTCTTGAACCTCGAACAAAAAATAGATCTCGCCATCAGGTCGACTAAGGGTTCTGAATCAAAAAAGTAAACTGAAGTTGACTTAAGACGAAGGAACCGAGTGCCGAAAAAAAATCACTTTCTTTAAACTACTAGCCATTAAGACTACTATGAAAAAAGTAAGGAAGGAATGGAATGACTTGGCCTGCGTGCATTATACCTACCCTTTTTTTAAAGAAGTTGATTTCAATCTCAATAAAGAAATGAAAGCATAACTCTTTGCTTATTGTCCTCTTACTTTTTTAGCCTACCTTGTGGAGGTCTTTTGGGTGTCTACGGCAGATCCAATCAGTCTCGTGATGAAGAGAATATTTTATCTTCGACTAAGAAAGGTATCGTCACCATAACTCAATTTGCCCAATAAACTACTCGGGGCTTCCCATGGTTTAGTAAAAAGGAGGGGAGATTTTCTCTTCAAATGGGGTTCATTTCATTCATTATGCACTCAAAAGGTACCGGGAGCACATTGAGCATAAGATTTGAGCGGTTAATGGGGAGCACCAAACTCATGCGTTGGCATTGAGGTGAGGATCAATGAGGCTAGAATTACCTTTATGAACCTCAGCGTGAAGTGGTCGGGTTCACTCCTCCTATTGCCTTTACCCATCGACAAGACGCTTAGTTTTCTCGGAAAGGGAATGCTTCTTCCCCTCTATAGTGCGGATGCTAAGACTAGGTGAAGAATGAAATGAATCAGTTCGCTTGACCAACACGAGCCTCTAGTTCTTCTTATTTTGCTAACATCCTTCGATGACAGGTCGATCGAAGGAAGATGAACTGGAATCCTACTTATATCTCATCAAAAGCAGGCGCATAGGCTATTAAAAATAGAATCTCATCTTCTACTCCATCAATTACTGTGCCTAATTTTTAGCTTTTTGGTCATAGGTTGCCAGTTTTCAGAGCTCACTTTGCAGGTCAGAACTCTCGAAAGACGAAATAGAATTTATTTAGACGAAAAGTGTGCTAGTGCCATTTTCCCAAAAAACCCAACATTACTAGTCCAGGTGGAATCAGATATAAACCATGTCGAAGAAGACCGAGGAGGCCTTGGGGAGAAGGTAGCACACTAAATCTATCCTCACTTCCTGCTACTAGGGAAGTGCGTGCTACTGCCACTACTTTTTCACTTCTCCTATTATAGTTGAATGAACTCCTACTCCTGGAACTCCTCTTTACCGCATTTCTTCCTCTTCTGCAAGAGCTACTACAAGAGTCATGTTCACTGCTCCTGCACCCCCAACTCTAATAGGAACTTCTGTATCTCTATTCATAACTTCATCATATGTAGTCTCCACGCTTGAAAAAAAAGGCTTTTTGCTCGAATATGAAACGAGAAAAAGTGCATGTATTTTCCTATCAATGCCCTTGAACTATCCTAAAAGGTTAGGCACGAAGGGCATTCTGAGGATGGATTTCATCAGCCAGGCACCCATATATTGATTTGTTGATAACAGCTCCTTCGTCTACCGCACCTATTTTTATTGTTACAATCATGCTTACTGATATGCAACTGACTATGAACAGGACATATGGTCGGGCTGGACGACTTTGCTTCAGACCGGAATGCTACCCCCGCTCGAACTCAAGAACTAAAATTTCTCATTCCTGCTCATGCTTGCTATAACAATTCCCTTGCCTACTAGACTTGTCTAAAAGAAGAACAGACCTTGAACTACTGCACTTGCGCATACCTTTTTGGCTCTATCCAGAAGATAGCTTGAACTGGCATTGTGACTAAAGATATATAGCCAATAGAAAGAAGTATTCCCAAGCTGTAGAGGAGAGAAATGGAATTTACAGGCTTTCTACCAATGACCGGAAACCAGAAAGGGGAATAGAGAGATAAGCCTTTAGCGGTCAGACCAATTACGATTGATTCGCTAAACATTCAAGATACGAGATAAGCTGCTAAAAGAAGGAAGGGCGATAGAGAGAGGTGGAAGGAGGACAACCTATAATGCATTATCGGAAGGTGTCAGTGCTAATAGCTAGAAGACCTAGAACTCCATAACGCCAGTCAGTGATTGCGTCATAACAGAGTGCTAAAGGGCCGAAGAGAGATTGATTAATGAAATTCATAGGGATTGCAATTCCCTTTACGCTTTCTACTAGCCTTGAACTTGAATTGGATCTCCTACCTATATTCGACAGCTTGAAGAGGGCTGATGGATGATTGCTAAAGAGAAATTGTCATTGAAAGTGATTCATTCGCTCAAGAACTAGACTTAAACGATTGTGCCTACCAGTGAAGACAGGAAGGTGGGACGCTAGATAGCCTCTTAACCGAAGCACCAACCCACCTCTAACTCCCCCTTCCCTAATGCGCATATTGAGACTGAGCTTGCTTGCATCTGATCTAAGCCTATCGCCTGCCGTTAACTCCTATTTACCTTCCTTTCGAAGAGTCTCTTACTCAGAAGTAATATATTGATTAGATTAAAGGGAGGAGATATCTTTCATAAAAGTCAACCACAATTATTTATGGAATTCAAAGAAGATTGCGCCAATGAAAGAGATAGAAGAGCGGTATGACAGAGCTCAAGAAAGGAAGGAGCTTACAATGAAGGACGGGGCACCAACCCCATGCATCCTGACCAGAGAGCTAACCTGAAATGGGATGTATTTGAATAGAAGAACGAACTCAACCGAAGAGCTACAATTGAAAGAAGAACAACAAATAACAATATCTTTTTTATCAAAAACATGAAATGGGAACCGCAAAAAGTGAAACAAAAAGAGAAAGATTGAAAGTGAAAAAGGCTAACGTAGTGGATTTACTGATATGCTTGTTCTAAAAATTTATGACTCTCTTTGATAACCTTTATGGATTTTGGGCTAGGTACCTAAGTTAGTAACTAGCATTGGGGGTGGGGGGAAGCCTAACACAAAGAGTATTTCACCTTAATAAAAGCATAAGTCCCTCTCGAAGCCCCATACTCCTTCAATATGTTCTTTATTTCGTTCTTTCATGTGCTTTCTGGAAGAAAAATGATTCTTATACCATCGCTCGAAGGGCGGATCCGCGGAGCTACTATAACTAGAAGATCTAAGAAGGAGAAAAAAAGCCTATTTTTAGCATGTTCATCTTCCTCTCCTACGTTCATGATATTGCTTTCACATGGCTCTTAAAGGCTCAAATAAATGAACTCTAATGGACTTAGCTTGCTCGTGTAACAACTTCATATTGCCTTGCTACCTTGATTTCAGACTTGAGTATAGACCTTTGTCCTATTCTTTTCTCGTAAACTTGGCTATTGCCATATACCTCCTCCTTCGGGTAGTCAAATATGAAATGATATTAATTCCTCCTTATGGTATCGTATTCTCCCATTCACGTCTCTATTATATGTTCTAATGTAATTTCCTTTTGTAGGCTAAAAAAACTGGTCATTCTTCAGATCTTTGTTGATTGGCCGGCTGATATGGGATAACCTATTTGAAACAAAGAGATTTGTGTAACGGCTTTGTGTACTGAACTTTGCTTATACATTCTCGTATTATACTGCATCTGTCAGCCGAACAAGTAAGGGATTCCTCGCCGGGTGTACTGGCTTGGCACCTGCATTGGCTTCTTGATTAGCTATTGCCTGAGAAGACATCTATGTTATACCATCAGACGGAGCAAACATGGCAATCAAAATCTTAATCAAAAGAATGATCCAAAATCGAACAAGCAAGGCCAAATCCAAATGACGATCTAAGAAGGACGCTTGCGGGAAAGTTTATACTTTCCTGACAGGTGAATGCTTTACCAAACTCGTGTACAACTCCTTTCATCTGTATTTATTTTCACTTATTACATGCTTGGTTTCCTAAACTCTTTCTCCGCAGCACCCCCTAACCAAAAACCATAAAGCCAGTGATGAATGTGGAAAGACCGGAAGAAAACATCCATTTTTTTGAAAAGACAGAGATGAATGTGGATGGATTGAGCCAATGTTTTCAAAAATTCCAATACTATAAGAAGATTCAAGTTCTCTTTATTATAGATTTCGCACCTTCAAAAGAGATCGAAGGGAAGGCATATTGAATTACAGAAATTGATTCATGTGTACTTCTTCCTGGTACAGGGCAAGAAAGATAGGAACTAATTCAAGACAGTCATTTGTGGACAGGAAGAGTACGACATATTCCAGGGACCAATCTATCTCATTAAAGGATTTTATGGAGAGTACGCCTCTGATTTTACTTCAATAGTAAATATACTATTTACATTATTATGGATTTTTTGAAGAAAAAAAGTTCCCATTAATTTTACAAGCCGGAAAATTGATCATTTTTATAATTCTCTTAAATTAGAGTGTATCCAAACGTATAATCCATTTAATAAAAGGCTAATTAGTATCTATAAGGATGCACCCACACTTCGACAAGCCCAGCAAGTGTACAAATATAATAAATAATTTATGCTCTTACTAACAGATTTTTTTTGTTCTACTTAATATTAAATCAAACTTGTACGTATATGAATAAGGTAATTGTATAAAAAAATAAAAGGCAGAAATGATATGAAAATTGCTTAGTTTCTTTGTCGCAGTAATAAAAATATTAACATGGAACGTTGTGTAAAAAAGAGAGAAATGACATCGGCATACTATGTTCGCATTACAAAAGTGAGATCACTTTTTTTTATCAAAAGCTGTGGACTTAGTTACCAATTGTCAGTATAAGATTCCCGGGATGCGAATACTCGTGGTTGTCTTATGTCTAACTGAAGAGAGAGAAAATGGTAAATAATTATATTTGAACATTACTCAAATAAATACAAGTAAAATCAGAGGCGGACTCATGACTCGATTTGAGCGGGTTACTAATTTCGCTCATTTCTTTTACGGTGTATTCTATATCATTCTAATATATAGGTCTCGTGCTAACATGTTCCATTACATCCTCATTAAGGACTGTTTCTTTGTGCCTTTTAATATGAAAATAATTGGTTATCCAATAATATCATAGGTAATTGAGAACAAGAGAAAGACAATATAAATATTTTAATTTGAGTCTTTAGTATTTGATCTCAAAGATGAAATTTAGAGACAAGTTTTAGCAGCATAAACTCCATTAGAGAAAGGGGAGCCTTAAAAATTAATAATTTAAAATTAGAGACAAAATTTAGCAGCATAAACTCCAGTAAAGAAAAAGGAGCCTTAAAAAGTAACAATTTAAAATTAGAGACAAATTTTAGCAGCGTAAACTTCATGAGAAAGAGAGAGACCTCGTAGGCCGTTGTCCTGGGCTCTCATTACCATCGAGGTCTCTGGTTCCAGGAGGAGGGAAAGGGGTAAGTTTTGAAAAGTTTAGGGATTTTAGGAAATTAGGAAATTTTTAGGGATATTAGGGTTTTTAGATGAAGGGTTAAAAACAAAAATTTTTAGGATTAAAACTGAAAATAAAAGACTAAAACTAAAAATAAAAATACTAAAATTCAAAATTAGTGGGTCAGAATAAAAAAATCAGTGAGATCAAAAATGAAAAAAGGTAAAAAAAATTCCTACTAAAAATTAATAATATTTTTTGAATGGGATCACTTGACTCCACTCTCTTTCTAGTGGCTCCGCCACTGAGTAAATTGGTGTATGTAATCTGTGGTAAAATTAGCTTGAGTTGAGATTGTTGTATGAAGATAAACTTGAAGTGTATCTAAACGTGTAGTGACCACTTAAGAAAAGGTGGATTAGCATAATATTCTCTATTACGCTCTTACAAACATACACTTTTTTGTTCTATTTAATATTAAATAAAAGGTAGGAATGATATTAAATATTGTATAAATATGGTAATGGTGTAAAAAATAAAAGATAGGGATGAAATAAAATATTGGTTAGTTTCTTTGTAACCGTGATAAAAAAATAAACATGCAACCATTTTGTACAAAAGTGAGAAATGATATCGGGAAACTATGTTTGTATTGAAAAGATTATTCATTTTGAGATGAAAAAATGTCAATTTAATTATTCAGATTATTAGAATTTAAAAAAAAATATAAACCGTGACACTCAGTGATCCATTATATAACATTTGTTAAATCTAACTGTACGTATAAAAACTACAAAGAGTGTGAACTCAACCATATATATAAGGAAATTTCACATTTTATTAATTTTAGAAACTAGTTCTAAATAAATGGCCGGTTTAAAATTTTTCTGCATAAATAGCCGATTTTTTACATGTGCTTATTTTTTCAATTACATTATTGTCTTTTTTCTTTCACTTTCACCTCTCTCTCTGTGGAATTTTTCAGCCCTTCTCTCTCTCATTTCTCTTTCTCTCGAATGAAATTTTCAGCCTCTCTCTATCTCTCTATCTATCTCCATCTTCATCTCGATTGAGGAGTATGAGCATATAATCAAGGAGTTTAATGGTGGAACCGACGGAAATGGAGGAGACAACACCGTCGTCTTCGTCACAGGAATAGGAGGATAAATCGAAGATTTTGGAGGAGCGAGCGCGAGACTCGTCAAGGCTCAAATGACGAAGATCATGTTTGAGGTGAAAAATATTTTGAGAATAGGAATTAGTGAAGGAAGATGAAACGACATAATCCTCATCGTCTTCATTGTCGCCAAAGTCAATGAGAGGTGGAAATTCCATCACAATCCGGTTCGAGAGACAGAGAGTAAATTATCAGAGCAGCTGTGATGATTGAGTTTTGTCTGACCGTGCTTTGTCCAGTTTGAGCTGCTCGAAGTTGAGTTTGGAGCTGGATGGAATTTTGGACGTGTTGTTGACAACGAATTTAATTAGGAAGTTTTCGTCTTATTTGTATAATTAGGCATTAGGTTCTCTATTACTTCTTACTAGTTTCTACAGCTTATTTGATAGTTTAACTTAAGCTAAACCTTGTAGGTTTTGGTAATCAAAGTTTTCTTTAAGTGTATGTGTTATACTTTACCCTTTTGGTTAGGGAATTCACGGATAAACAAAATGTGAACAATTAACATACTCAATGTAAATAAACAAAATACTTTATGTAAGTAAATTAGTTACCATTCAAATATTTCATGTATAGTTGCAAATTAGATAACTATTTGTCTGTCATAGCAATATATAGTTTATCGACATTTACGTGATTCAATTAAATTAGTATGTAGCATAATTAAATCAATCATTCAATCAAACGAGTTTCTAACATTGTGTATTTAAATAATTACATAAAGTAAATAATGTATTTAGTTGATTTGAAACTCGTTGTTTCTTAAGTTAAAAAAAAAAGATTTTTTAAATAAAGCAATGTGCGTTAACGTATACATTAGTGCGCCAATGCACTCATTACAAAGTGACGTGCACATCACGTTAATGCACATCACGACAGTGCAACTGTTAACTATCCTTTTTTAAAAAAAATAATTTTTGAAGAAAACTGTGCGGCGGTTGTTGCGATGCTTTTTAAGGTGGAGATAACATAATATCTATACTTTTTAAGGTGGACCACAATCATATTTGCTAAAAAACATATGACAGAATATAAACACCCTAAAATGCCATCTATGTAGTGCTCCCTAGATATATAACTTTATGTCTTTAGGAGCTAAATGTCCTACAATAGGAGTGGGTTATTTAAAAGAAATAGGATAAACTCTACAATGAGCCTGTTAAATTAAATAGGATAAACTCTACAATAAGCCCGTTAAATTAAACGAGACAAGTTCCACAATGAACGGAAAGTCTTATAATGGATTTTGATGCGAAAGAAAATGGATCAAGAAGTGTTCTACAATAAATCCAATGCAATGAGAACGAGTTATCCATAATTGGGAACAAATGAAAACGGAAATGTTAAAGTACTCCAAAGCGGGAAAAGCTTCAGAGTAGGCCGACATAAAAAATGAAGGCAAAACGAATGTAAGTATACTATTAAAACAGATATATGATGTGACGTGATTATTGGTTGTCATACGAACATGTGATGTCTAGTGTGCGGAACGAAACATCCACTGTCAAGCATGACAGGACGTCATTTTTCTGTTGTTCTGTGATGGTACCCATTATGAGAAAAAGTCTTACAAACCGACATGATGACTATGAAAAGAAATGATTGCAGTGCCATTTTTCACATTCAATCATGGGTCTTAGAATCTTAAAATAGGATATTGTTTACTAACACATTGTTAACATTGTCCAAAAAACTTCTACGTGAATAGAGGTCTCACCCGATTCGAAACCATTACAGAACAACACCCAAACATTTCAAATGGTTGCATAATGGGCAACCAAAATAGTTCTCGTAGAGGTTGGGACGTGAGTGACAAGCTTGCAAAGTAAATCACAAGGAAATGCTCAATCACATCCTCTCAATACCAAACTGAAGCATCTCACAAAACGGGAAACACTCATGACGGTATGATGATCTTTAAACGAGAAGCAGGCATACGGTTGGGGCATAAAAAGAATGAAAAATACAAAAATGAAAAGGAGAAAGCCATGAATGGAATCTCATCTACTACAACCTCAAGAGCCCCTCAACGGAGTTCTACCATCAACTTCAGAACTCTAGATTTAGATAGTTGATAAAGCTCACCTATAAAAATGGTTTACCTATCGGAAAATGAAGCTCATATTCTGGCCCGACTCTATATGCTCACAACCAATCATTGAACAGAAATATATTTACCTCAAAACATGAAGATATTTTCCCCATATCAAAATATTGTGTATCGACGTTTTGTTAGCGCCGAATACAATAGGGGCAATTAAACGAGAATTATTTAAACTTGCTCCCATGTTATAAAGGAAAAATCTCAGAGTCAATCAGAGAAGAGACAACAGATCACTGATGAAGCGACTGAAAAGTGAAAGAAATGGTTATGCAAACTTAGCCTATAAATAAATGGTTAGTTATTGTAACCACCAGATTCTTAACACATACAAAAAATAAGCACAACGTGTAGAATCATGCTAGCTAGCATTAGCCTTATAAACTTTTTTTTCATAATAAAAATACTATCAAAAGTTTTCTGTGATTTTTTTCATCAAGGAGTTTCACGTAAATCATAGTGCTTATTACTTCTTTCTATTTAATTTTTATTTTCTCATAATCACGTAGAAAATTCACGATTAATTTCACAAACCGGGATTTTTTTTCTCTTACAAAAATGTGATAGAAATATTCTCTTTAAAAGGTTAATATTTTACATATGATTTACACTTATTTTATCAATTATAAAAGTATTAAAATAAATCAAAAAATAATAACTAAATGCTATATCATAAAATTTACTTTTTCTTCCAACTACACGTGTAGAAATATTCTATCTTATTTACATAAACCAAATCTCTTACACATTTTCGGCTAAATATTTCACAAAAAAGATTAAATGCTTCATTCGTTTGTCTATCGACAATGATATAAGAATGAAAATTATAATACAACAATTTTGAACTTTTAAAGGTAGAAACAAAATATAATTGTAATCAATGACAATTATATAATTTTAAAACCATATTTTTTGGTGCTTGTCTTCCATAAATCATAAAAATTGTATTCAATAGATTTGGATATTTCAAATTTGTACTAACATTTAAATTTGTACTAGTTCGTCCCTGTTCTTTGCCCCAGTTCTATCCGTTTCCTCATCTTGTTCAATCTTCCTACCATAGTTCCTCGCTTCATTCATTTATCGATTTACAGAACATTATTTTCTAAACATCTTTTTTATATCAGTTTTTCTATACATTCATTAGTCTAACTTTTGTAATCTTTTACAATCCATACTTCTTGTATGTAGTTCTTTTATTCTTGGCGTTTCTCCTCATTAGCTTCTTTGCCGCTTTTCTTTGCATTGTAGGGATTTTATCTTTGGCATCTCATATATGTTAAGATGAAGGATCTCGAGGCTTCAGCAACATCCTGGATTTGGACGACATGCTTCAAGACAACAAGGAAATTTGGTTAGATGGGAAGATCATTTCCGACAAATCTTTTAATACCAACATTAGGAATAATGTTCTCAGATGAAGTTCGGCATTAGTAGACAGCATGGATACTAAGGTCTTCGAAAATAATACTTTCCTTTTAAGCTAAAGAATGTTCAAGATGCAAAGAAAGAAGAAAGTAAAAAAACCCCCGGAACTATAATGACTGCCTCCTAATCATCAAAGAATATGAAGCAAAGAACCAAAAAGAGGAAACCACTTACCATGCGTTGTTTGGCTGTGCGTGGAGAGCTAGGTGTTGGTTCAGCTCCAGTCTAGGTCTCATCACAGCGGAGGAAGATGAAGTCTCCTTGGCCTCCTGGTTGCATGAAATGTTTTTAGAAATTAACTCACATCCAGACTCTAGAACTGAAGATATTTGTCTTTTTTTTTTTGTTCACTTGATGGGGAGTTTGGAAGAAAAGGAACAAATTCATTTTCTGAAAAGAAAACAGGCAACTCTATTCTAACATCTAAAATCGCAGACATAAATTGTACAGAGTTATTTGATGTGAAGAAAACTTCTTTACATGATTGTACGATTGTCCATTATGACCTCAAATCGAAGGATTACTAGCATATATCTTCCTGGTTTTCGAGCAATTGAAGTGGTGTTTGAGTGGCCTGCAACGCAGCTTTGTCTAGCTCTCTTCTATCTTGTGGATTAGGATTTATTGCTCGAAGAAGGGATGGGGCTCTTTCGTTCTTCCCGGGTCTCCGAGTCAGGGCCTTCTCTGCAGGCCATGGTGAGATCTTGGCTATTAGAGAGGTTATTTGTGGGCTAATTCTTCGGGCTGGACTAGTCGCTCATTGTTTCAGATTCAAAATAGGCTCTCTTGGATTAATTCCAATAGATGTTCTGACTAGAGATTTCTTGACCTAGTTTGTGAAGTCCATAATCTGATTACTTGTTCTAGCAGATAAATTAGTTTGGGTAGGGGTATGCACAATTCGGTTCGATCGGTTAGTAAGGTATTTTTGTAATCGAACCGAATTCACCATTTATTTATATAACCAAACCGAAACTGAACCGGTGTAACCATCCGAACCGAACCGAATATAACCAAAGTAATCGGTTCCGTCGGTTACTTGTAACTGGTTCAGCTGCACCTGTAAAATTTTTTAAAATAACAAGAATTTTAAACTGAAAATATAAATAGATCAATAATCAAATATAGTTTTCATTACTCCATACACTAACCTCCATTCATTTTTAATATTACTAAATCCAAATATTCAACTCAATAACACTAATTATTAATATAAAATATATATTTAAAAAAATGGTTGTAATCGGTTCGAACCGATTACATAGTTATTGAGAAAAATAACCGAACTGAAAATGCGGTTATTAAAAATAACCGAACCAATTACAATTGCTATATTAAAAGAACCGACCAAACTGATTTGATTCGGTTCGGAAAAAATCTGCACACTCCTAAGCTTGGGTTAGTGGAGAATTTAATGTTATGGTTGATGTTGTTGCTAAAATACAATCTAGGTCAGGATATTGTTGTGTTAAATAATTCTCACTACTTTAGCTTTATTTCTAGCTTATGTGAGGAATGGGAATTTCTTTATAAAGGTTACCTCCCTAACTCTTTTCTGTTTATGTTATTCGTTCTGATTTTGATAAAAAAAATAATCCATAACTCAAGTGATATATCTTTCCCTAAAGAGGATAATTTGATTGATATCCTCATAAAATCAAAGAAAAACTATAAAATACACCCTTAAACTTTCTCTGAGCTATCATTTTTAACCTTGAAGTTTTATTTTTCTCGATCCTAACCCTGAGCTTACGTTTAAATTGACCATGTCGTCTAAGAAAGATATTATTCCTTTAAAATACCAAAACAACGTCCTTTCGGCTTATGAATTTAGGCACCAAATTGACTTTGTTTCAGCTTATGAATTTAGCCACCAAAACGACGTTGTTTCGATTAAGCAATTACACCCCACTTTCACATTTCAGTTTTAACTTAGCCTCCATCATCTTCACAGATCATGCCTCGAGGCTCTTCACGCAGGGGGAAGTCCACTGAGCATTTCCATCCGCAAAGAAGATACAACTATAAATGATTTTTCCTTCACGTTTGTAAAAGTTACAATGATATTGATCAGAGGAGAGAAGAGTAAATGCTCTGTGTAAAACTTTATGTGGGTTCAATCTCCCTTTTTTCTCTTCTCCTTCTTCCTCTATTACATGAGCTTGTATTTATAGGCATTTTTTAGATATTGATAAATTATTAAAAAAAGCGAGGAATGACCATACTCCCTCTATGCTTTCGGTAGTATCATCATGTTCCTAGGGTTATCCCTATGCTTTTAGGATCTTTCCCAAACATGGCCCTCATGCCTTGCTTGTTTTTCTTAACTACTAAGTTGATTATATTGCCTTATAATTGCTGAATTAATTAAGACCGCCAGATCTCTTCCTGCGGTTCTGATCTCCTTCTTTTAACAATGGAGATTTTATCACTTCTTCGTGATTGGTTCACTTCCACGTGGCACGGTGAAGATCTTATACCTGTTCATTAGCCCCCATTATACTCAACAAAATTTTACTTGTTAAAGTGTAATGATCATTATTACGTCTGTATATTTTTGTTCTCACATGCTTCTTGAAAATATGTGACAGTTTTTCCAGACAACTTTTTTATTGTTCGCTGTCAGTGGTGGTTTCTCCTTTTCTTTCCATTGTTACGTTCTTCCGTTCCCGTTTACAAATGGTTCACGGTTGTCGAGTAACTTTTTGGTCAGTTTGTTATCGATGATGATTACTTCTCATTTATTTGTTGTTATGTCTTTCCATTCCTTTCACTACGAGCTCATTAATAGAGTTTTTTTTCCATATTCTTCACTACGGGCTCGTTGATAGAGTTTTTATCATTTTCCTCAATGCAGGCTCATTAATGGAGTTTTTCCCGTTCTCTTCACTACGGGCTCATTGATAGAGTTTCTCCCATTTTTTAATTTTCTTTTCTTTCTCTCGCGTTAAGATCTGTAACAAGAATATTGTACAAGAATAATAATATAATAATTTATTGAAATGAGTAAGGAATGAGTGTACCATTTCATAATTTCATCAAGAGTTCAAATTTGATGCCCCACGTTCATTGGTAGAATTTCTCTCGTTTCCTTTGCTATGGGCTCATTGAGAGAGTTTCTCTCGTTTCCTCGTTTTTCTTTTTCCTTCTCTTGTTTTGTATTTTTCCTTCGTTTCAATCAATGAGAATTACTTTGTTTGTGCAAATGTTTTTCTATTGAACTCTCTTTTTGTTGTACTTCATTCAAAGACTTGGCAAAATTTAAGGTTTAAAATCCGGTATTGTGCCGACTTCAAGCTTTCAACGAAACTCGTTCTCAAACACTTAGGAAACCTTTGCTTCTCAGTTCTCTTGAAAATAATTATTTCCGTAGTAGAATTAGTTTCAAACATTTCAAGTTTCAATATCTTTTGTCCTAGAATCCGTTCTCGTGACCTCGAAATAATGAGCTCACATTTTTTTTATTTTGAGGGGAGAATTATTACGAAGGGGATAGATGATAGACCACTCAAAGGCCTTGGGCTCGAGGTACAACGCATGATCTTGGAAGAGGTTCATAGAGATGCCTGCGGAGAGCACCAAGGTAGAAGATGTTTGTACAAGGAATTGCTGTGAACAGGGTATTATTGGCCGACCATGGAGGTGGATTCGATGGAGTTCGCAAGGAAGTGTTATGCATGCCAAGTGTTAAGGAATGCCATACACACACCTTTCGTGCCCTTGCACCTTGTGGACGTCCCTTGGCTGTTTCATACTTGGGAGATGGATTTTATAGGCTCGATCTCACCCCCATCCAAGGGGAACATGTGGATCATGGCTGCTACAGATTACTTCACCAAGTAGGTTGAGGCAATTATATTGAAGAAAGTGTAGGGTGAACAAGTCTACAACTTCATCAAAGAGAACATAATTTGTAGATTCGGCCTGCCTAGGAGGATAATAATGGATAACGACACTGCATGCACAAGCAAAGTGGTATCTCAGCTATTTAAGAACTACAACATCCATCATGACTGATCTTCTCCCTACTACCTCAAAGGAAACAGGCAAGCAGAAGTGACCAACAAAACGTTGCTGAAGATCCTACGTAGGATGGTTCACGAAGCTCAAGAAAAATGGCATGAGCTATTACCCTTAGCACTTTAGGCATACAGAACGTCGAAGCGTATCCCTACTCAGGCAACACCCTTCTCATTGGTATGCGGATGTGAAGCCATGATACCCGTAGAGGTGATGGTACCTTCTGCTAAACTATTATCATTCGATGGGGTGGAACAGGCCACGCGTCTTAGAGACTTGAAGCCCTTGGAGGAAAGAAAAGACAAGGTAAAGGAAAGCATCTAGACATACCAAGAATGCATGGGTCAGACGTAGGAAGCTATTATGAATCCTCAGACCTTTGCCATGGGGGACTTAGTGCTGAAGGCGGCTGAATATGTGATGAAAGAGATATATGCCAAGTAATTCGAGCCTAAGTTGGAAGGACCCTACGAGATTGCCTCAGTAGCCAACATCAGTAGTATCGACTGGACGACCCTCAAACGCACCAAGTCATCCCAACGATTGCCAACTTCAAGTACATTAAGAAATACTATACTTAATGTTACAGTTTTTCTTTAATATTCCTAGCTTGTAATGTAGGTCATTTCTGAAATACAATTAGGACCGTAAGACATTTCAGCGAAGTTTTTTTCCTGAAATGCATGTAAGACGTTCCAACGAAAGTAGGTAGGCCAAGGAAGAGATGTATAAAATATTCAAATATTAATACAAGTTCCATCTTTCTTCGCTCTATCAAATATAAATGTCTAGTGAGAATTTAACCATTGTTGCTACCCCCCCTAAAACGGAACTTAGTCATTACAAAAAAAGGGAGGAGAAGAATGCGGTTAACTCATTGTTGAAACACACAATTACAAAGGTGGAATTTGGCCGTCATGTTATGAGAATTGTCTCAATTGTCACTTATTTAGCGGAACGTGGCTGCCATATACTGATTTCATTTATAAACTCTTTTAGTCGATAGCAATTATGCTAAGATGTAAAACTCTAAGTATAAGTATATGCACTGTGAAATAAAATAATAACATGCTTTTGTATTAATATTTTACAGATGTACAAGAATACAAGAAAATGAATTACAAAAGCTAAGGATGGGGAAACAAATCAGGAGCAAGTTTGCCCGAGATGATAGGGTAATGTTGCAACATGACACGATGCTTACTTATCTCGACTCTAATGTCATTGATCTCCGCCTGTACTCTAGCTATAATCGCCTCACACTCTGCTATTTGTGCCTCAAAAGCTTCTACCTGATTAATTTTGAGATGACGCCTATGAAGCCTTGTACATGTGTGAATGTGAGGATGGAGACAGTATAAGTTCAGTCATATAGGGAAAGGTCATGCCAGCAACCCAATAAGAAAGCAAAAGCCTGAGATCTGCATCCTCATGAGATGAGAGATCAATGATGTAGAGCATCTGAGCCAACATGGTGAGAGATGTCTGACGGATCAAGGACATTCCCCTCATGCTGCTAAAGTATGTACCGAGGTGAGATTGCTTTGCTCTCTACAAGTATGAGAGTAAGAGGTTGTCAGCCATCACGCCATGAAACTCCCTCATTACCCTAGATAATGGCAGGGCAAAAGAGTCAAGATTAAAAGAAGAGTATTGGCCATTATTGGCGATCGAAGTATCTCCATCTGACCCGACTTCGACAGTAGACATCAGACCGACACGGTCCTCTGCGGTGCTGTAAGCATCCTGAGAAGATTCCTGAAGAACCTTCCTATCGACTTGTGGCTTCATCACTGTCTTCAGACGCATAAAAGACTCCATCTATTGTACAGGCTGAGTTCAGTCAGATGACCCAAGGATTCCAAATAATGTGGACTCAAGTGTGAAATCATCCCCTATGTCGTGCAAAGCGTCTAATGGAATTGCAAGCCCGATAGAACCTTCACCGATGGACTCAGCCTTTGTATTAATAGATTAAAAAGTAAGAATGTTTGCGAAGAGGTCTCGAGAATCCTATCGAACAAGAGAAACAAGTTAGAACGACAAAGCCCAAACATTAATCATAACCAAGGAAGACCAATTTACCATTATGTGAACCTCGGGACTCGCAGGTCAAGTCGGCGGGGGCGCAAGAACATTCAAATCGGGGGTAACCCTCAAGGGATCTATCACGTTATCTACTCCCATAGACATCAATTGTCATTCCCTATCATTTTGTTAATAGGATAGCAAGTGTCAGTCAAATTAACAAAATGATAGGGAATGACAAAGCAGATACCTCACGAGCGCCTTCAACCCCTTATTATATTACCTCATGGAAAGCCTCGTTGACGTCTCTTGATATATCATTGGCCGCCAATAAAAATGCATATATACATGTGTAAATTATTGTGAAAGGCAGAATAAAGAGAAAGCAAATTTCTGTTACTTATGGGGAGTTTGTCATCAGAGTAAGTGACACTAGCTAGAAACCTATGCCTGGAAGGGGGGCCAAAGGAACTCGACACTCTTAGGAGCAGAGGCCTTTGCTAAATCCTCCGAATCAGACTAAGCTACGGTGAATGTCTTTCTTCTTCTCTCAGTCGTGCTGGGGAGGTACTCTTTGTCCCCTAGATCCTCTTCCTAAGTGGGGATGTCTTTCTTCTTCTCTTAGTGTGGTTAAAAAGGTACTCAACATCCTCCTGATCCTCCTCCTGAGTAGAGGATGACTTCCATACCCTAAACGTGAAGTCTCCATGGTATATCTTATTACAAGACAGGTCAGAGGGAGGACTCTGTATAAAACTCTACTAGCTCTCGGCCACAGTCTGCCAACACACCTTCATCGATGAAGTGACCCCACCTAATCGAGAGGATGATAGTATGCGGATAGATCTCAAGGTCTCGCAAAGAGTGTGCACTTTCGATAACCAATAAGAGAAGGCGTTTGAAGGTTCAGGTCATTTTCGCTGCTTGGAGATGACCCCCTGATCATACCAACACTGACGAGCAACTCGAGTACACTGATAGTGTGTGCTTCTGATACAGTTAAGAGAAGAATCATGTTCACTCTCAGCAAGCACGGGAAGAGTAGACGGTGTAAGAATGACTAAAATGATCTGATCCTCCAAAGAAACTGTTAAGAGATCATACCTGCCATGAAGCTTGATCGAGCGTCCCATAAATGGCCATGTCTTGTCTCTGAAGAATCCTTCAGGACAACGTGAGTAGGGTCTCGGTGAAAAGTATCCCGACACGTTAATATCATCGATGAAGCTCTCGCTTTGGCGATTTATGATCTGACCATGCCAATGCTCAGGATGGGCCCGTGAGACCTTTATAACTCGTAGACCAGGAAGGAGCACACATAGGGAAGCTTTCTTAAAAGAACGTTTTCAAGAATGAACAGTCAAGAAAAGTGTTGATCTTGTACTGGCCCAAGCTACGTTCAAGGTCGTCATGAATAGGGTCGAGCATGACATACAAGTTACCAAGGAACATCGAGGCCAAAGCGATTATCTTGCCTGAGACCATCCTCACTGCAATGTTGAAGACGCGAGGGCTGACCATGTCTGTAGGCTGCCCTGCATGGTTTAAAGATGAAGAAAAAGTTAGAAATTTCTATAAATTGGTATGCCAATGATCAGGAGTTCAAACTAAACACGCTATGCTAAACCTGTTCCCAAGGTGGGTCGAGGGAATACACCTGCACCTACGACGATTTCAGGGGTCCGACCCGATATGACAATGGGACACAATAATGCTAGAAGTATGCGCATGTGTGAAGCGAATGAATAAATGTGTGAGAAAAAAATGCACAGACGATGTTAATTTAAATGTTTACCATGAAAGACGCTCCAAGACAACCACATCGCTACGAGGGTAGTAAGTTCCACGGTCTAGTTGTCGAAGTGCGGGACCTCCAGAGCTTCATTCCCTTTGAAGAATTAGTTGATCCAATCGTAAAAGTTTGCTCTCTTATGTCTGTAGCATTTTGTACCGTCCATCAATAGATTGAGAATTTACTGGTCCTCAGCAAAGGTGACGTTCGCAAATGCGGAATGGTCACCGGAAAATGGAAGTCGAGTTAACATATGAACATCTTCCAAAGTAGGCGTAAACTCGCCTCATCCAACGATGAAGGTATTTGTCTATCGACTCCAACACAACACCGGAGTTTCGATGGCAAACAAGTCGATGTGGATGTTGACATATGAATTGATCCTCAAGGCTCAATAGATGCATGCCTTTTTTTTTTAAATTGTTGTGTATTCCTGGAATCTAAATATATAATCACATTAATCCGTCCAACCCGTCGTAATCCTTACATGACAAGCGTACAAAATCAGAGACGTCAAAAAATCACCACACGACATACGCGATAGTGGAATAGAACTTGTTTTAAGATAATTAGAACTACTGACAACTTCATCCTCCTTAAAGAAAGCCGAGTGAGGAGGGACATCGGTTACATGACTTTTCCTATCCCGCGAAAGATACAATTAACATCATTGGTTGTAATATTCCATGGTTTAGGAGGCCACTTGGGTTCGGGACCATCTTTGAGAGCTTTGAGAACTATTTTAGAATTTATGGGAGCCATGACAAAAGAATATATATATTTCAAAGTGGTGGGAGCCGAGAGGAAAGGGATTGAGCTCCCCCTCCTCTCGGTGATTTTTATAAAAGAGGTGAAGGGGGAGAGCCCCTCTCGCTAAGGGCGTTGACGATGTCGGCGTCAAAGTCATGATGGCGCTGACATCGCATCAGCGTCTTGGGGCCGCCCCGAGACGCCGAAGCCACCAACGCTTGCTGATGTCAGCGCCTGAAGATCGATCCCGAGGCGCTAGTGGCTAGGCGTGGGGAGTCCCTCACGCCTCATCCCACGCCTCATCCCTTGCGAGATGCAAGATTTACAAATTTTAATGATAGTATATTAGGTTTAATTGAATCTTCACTTTGTAATGGTCCAATTCATTTTGATTGTTTTCCTGATCTGTCTGCCAGTTTAGCAGATCCTCATATTTTAAAATCATTAACTTTAAATATTAAAACTAGTGGTTACCAAGTCCTAGAATGTACCCAACCTCTAGCTTTAATTTTTAGAATACATTATAAAGTAACCAAAACTAATATGAATTTTCAAGCCATCAATAGGAGTCCAAAGAATCAAACCCTATTGATACAATCTAGTCAAAGTAATGCAAATATTAGGGTTCCTAAAACAATTAGGTGGACTGAAATTAATTTACCAACAAATTGGCTTTTAACTAATGAAAGTCAACCAACCCAAATTCAAAGACCAATTGAAGATGTAGATTACATCCAGCAGTACATGGATGGTACTGTAAAAATTAACTTTCAATCATCTTCTAATCCATAAATTAGAGAATATAGTCAGTCTAGTACCCCTAGAAATTCCTTTTCTGAATCATCCGTTGTTAATAATCAAAGTTTTAGGATTCAACACTTAGAACAAGAATTAAAGAAATTAAAAATTAAAAATTTAAAACTTAAAGGCATAGCCACAAATTCTCAAGTTAGTCAGCCAGTCTTTGATAATAAGTCTGAACAATCTGATAAAACTAAAGCACCAACTGGATCATATTTCCAAGGAAGCCTTAATTCTGTCATTCCTCAACTCTTAGTTCTCAATATAGGAACCTTGAGCCAAGAGTATAATCCAGATTGGGAAGGTCTAGCCCAACATAATAATGACCCAAATAATCTAGATAGACGTAATAGATTTAGAGATTCATATGATATGGATAAAAAAAGTCATACTTGCTGAATGGAAGGCATTTATGCAAGAATTTAAAATTAATATATTTTTTTCTAGATTATGTTGAAGATATTTACGAAAGAAATATCAAAGTAATTTCAAAGTATAAATGGGTTAAGGAAGACTCTAGTGTAGTTTCTACTAGTTATCCTCCTCCTGAGAAAATTATGATTAATCATAAAAATTCTTTAATCACTGCTTCTCCTTTCAAAATTGCAAAGGAAGAAGAACCAAACAAAAAAGTAGTTGAACAACTCAACTATACTAACCAGAGCCTAATTTCAATAGGAAACCAGTTAGACAAAATTGAAACTAAGGTTGATGTTCTCAATGAACCTAAGCCTAGTGAAACCCTGAAAGAAAATTCTTAATAAATCTTTCAGATAAAACCACTTTAAAAATTGTTCCAATTAATAAAAAAATTGATAAAATGATTCAGGACTTAAAAGAGAAAACTACTGAGTCATCTTCCTCTGTTAAGGTTGTTAACCAAGACAATAGTTTATATTCCAAGTCTGAAACAATTGATGATTTCAAGAGTTAAAAGTAATTAACCAAGACGATAAAACTGACTCAGATAATCATAGATCAGAATCAACTTACGAATCATCTGTAATAGATGAATTTTCAAATATTAACAATATTGGAAAAACATTTAAAAATTTAGATATTAATAAATTAGAAAGAAAATGGCATAAGAAGCTCATGCCTCCTGATATTCAAATTACTAAATCATCTCTTGTTAATCAATTTTCTGTGTCTGCAGAAAAATTATATGAGTGGAATATTGATGGTATTTATGAACAGGAAGTCCTCAATAGATTATAATACATGGCAATGGTACCTAATAGCTACATTACCTCTCATAGTTTACTTCATGAAGAAGTAATAAATCTTCTAGTCACAGGATTCACAGGAATGCTTCCTTCCTGGTGGGAAAAAAAATCTCACACATGAATCCAAAATTACCATCCTCTCAGCAGTTAAGATTGATGCTGAAGGAAACCCAATTATTGGAGAAAATCAGGAAACAATACCTGATGGTATAAATACGCTATTTTATACAATAATTGAACATTTCATTTGTACGCCAAGTACTATTACTTCGCGTATACATGATCAATTAAAAAATCTTAGGTGTCCAATAAGTGATTTTAGTTGGTATAAGAATATATTCTTATCCAGAGTAATGTCAAGGGATAATAGTAAGCAACCCTTTTGGAAAGAAAAATTCATAAATGGATTACCCAATCTTTTTGCCCATAAAATAAGGACAGTTCTTAGTAATAACCTAGGTAATATAGACTATGATAGTCTAACCTATGGAACCATAATTACTATAATACAAAAGGAAGGATTAAAGATGTGTGTTGATATGAAAATTAACAAACAAATTAAAAGAGAAAGTAAAACTGCTAAATATGAGTTAGGTATTTTTTGTGAGCAATACGGTTTACCCTCTATTTACCCTTCTCAAAAGAATAGAAAGCATTCTCATTTAAACCCTAGAAGGTCTCATAAGCCCTATAGGAAAAATTACCACAAACATAGAAATAAAAATTTTGATCAAAACTTTTCTAAGAATAAAAACGTTTCTAGGAATAAAAATTATTCAAGGAAAAGGTTTAATAAAAAATTTGATAAGTTATGTGTTTCAAATGTGGTCAGAAAGGTCACCTTTCAAATACTTGTCAAGTCAAGAATAAAATTAACCAATTAAAATTTTCTGAAGAAGATAAACATGAATTGTTTAGAATCTTAGAAACAATAGATTATTATGACAGTAATAGTGAAGATTTAGGAGAATATGAAACTCCTGAATCCTCTGAAACTGAATCATCAAGTTCTGACAGTGATTCTCCTAACATCACTATGGGGTGTAGGGATAGTTGTTGTCAAAAAATCAATGTCCTAAATAAAAATGAAGAACAAGAAACCCTCTTGTTAGATTTAATTTGTAAAATTGAAAATCCTGAATTAAAACAAGAATACCTTGAAAGACTTGAGAAAATAGTTCTAAAAAAAGAAAGTACGAAGTCGAATAATAATAATACTGTAAGCCTTTCATAGACCCTTGAAAAATTCAATAAGATAAAAGGGAAAGAAAAGGAAATTACCCTACAGGAACTTCAAAAGGATTAAATCTTTTAAAGATATTAAAATTAAAATAAAAGATTTGAAGAATTCAAACAATGAAATAAAAGAAGAATTAAATCTTTTAAAAATAGAAAATCTAATTAACAAACAAGAATTGTGTGAACCTAGTAAATTACTAATCTCGGATAATGAGGGTGGAGAACCCATAAACTATCAAGAAGGTGATGAACATTTCATCCAAATCCTCAATCATATAAAAATTAAAAAATGACACATAATGGTTAGAATAATCATTCAAGATTTTGATTTTACCACAATGGCTCTTGTAGATTCAGGAGCAGATTTGAATTATATGCAGGAAGGACTAGTTCCTTCTAAATACTTTAAGAAGACGAAAGAGTCTCTATCTTCTGCCAATGGCACCTGAATGCGTATTAATTATGAAATCCCTAAAGTTCATATTTTTCAAGACAATATATGTTTTAAAAGATCATTTGTCTTAGTAAAAAATATGACGGATAAAATAATTTTGGGTCTACCATTCATCTCTTTGTTATATCCTTTCACAACAGAGTATGATGGGATAATTACTTATCCCATAGATAAACCGGTTAAATTCAAATTTCTTTCTTTTCCCCACAATGAGAATTTAAAAAATTTATAACAAAATTCTATTTTCAAATCCATAAATATAATCTCTTGCAAAAAGAAACCATTGGGATTTTTACAAGAAAAAATTAATTATGAGCCTCTTAAGAATATTATCGGATGGACAAAATATTCGAAACTAAACGAAAGAGATTTAATCAACAGAAGCATAGAAACTAGATATTGGAAAAATCAGACAAATAAGATTAAGCAATACAAAATTATATTTGACCATTGTAAAATAATGTCATCCACTCCTAACAAAATTCAAAAAATAATAAATAAAAACTTTAATCAAATTATTGATTTCCCAATTGTCTGCATTCTTATTAAACAATACTTGTTAAGTTTCATGATTGTCTACAATTATGAATATGCAAAACAATATTCGATCTACTCTAAATTATCCGCCAGGATAGTAAAACAAGATAGTAGAACCAAACTATCTCAAAATAGATTTCCAGAACTTAAAGTTTATTATTTCATTAATCAAATCATACAATTTACCTTAATTCAAAATTTTCTTTTAAAAATTAACTGCAAGTCTGTAGAATGTATTTCGAATGTAAAAATATTACTCCTAAACAAATTCTTGCCAGGTAGCAACCCATTCTCAATACTTTTAACCTCAATGTCCAATTTATTAATCCAATTTTTAACCTTCTCTCTTATAATTTTATGCAGAAAATCATCCCAAGATTCAACAATGGAGGAACTTGAGAATTCTGACCAGGAACTTGAGAATTCTGACCAATTAGAAAATGGAAAGGTAGAACCCAGGAAACTTAGTAAAAATTCTTTTAAAATAAAAAAACTTAATGGCAGAATAGCCGCCTTTTGTTCAAAATCTCCATTTATTAATTATGGTCATAATGGATTTGAATATCCAAGAAATGACTGGATTAATGAATTGGATGAACTTTTAGAAGATGTTGGATTAAATGGTAACTTCAATGCAGCATTAATTCAGTGGTATGAAAAAGGTGGAAAAATAAGTTTTCATAAAGATAATGAAATTTGTTATGATGACAGTAAAATTTTAACCATAAACCTTTTGGGACAAGCAGTATTTAAAATTGAATTTCCAAATAAAACAATAGAAGAATTTCTGATTCCAGAAGGAACATTCTTCATCATGCCTGACGGATTTCAAAAAAGTCATAGGCATGCAGTAGAATCCTTAACTGAAAGGATCAGCATTACGTTCAAAAATCATGTGAGAATGATGAATGGCTCGATAATAGAAGAGTCTTTGACTCAAAAATTGGCCCTTAAGGCTCAAATCAAAGAGGAGTCTTTTACCCATAACCAAGCCCAACCAATAACATTTGAGTCCAATGGACTCAATTATCAATCAACCAGCCAATTTGACCCATTCCGAATGTCCTTCGATGTCCAATTAATTTCAAAATACAAGAATTCATAATTTGATTTTCAAAAAATGGTCAGTGAAAATCTCTTTCATATTGAGCATCCATTTGCTCATTTGAACGACCTTACTCAAATTGCCAAAGCCCATTTCATTCCTAAATTTCACTATGTCCCTAGACATAGTAACAAAACCCTTAGTTTCTTTAGAAACATTCTCTTGAAAACAGAATCCATAAAAATTAGCCCAATCAGAAATTCTGAAGAAAGAATCATTTACCATTCTTTCTCTATCCTCAGAATCATAACTATGGATGATTGGAAAATTCATCCTTCAAGTTTCAAAACAAATTTAGATAGAAAACAATATAATTATTTTGACTACATTGATGCATGGCACAATATTTTCTTGCATCAAAATAGTGATTTCTCTCACTTTTGGTTTTTAAATTTTGATAAGAACTTCAAAATCAATTTACCAAACTGGTTCTTAAAATGGTGGTCCATTCATGGTTTTATCTTAGAACTTTTTCCAATTGATTTACAACAATGTTTCAATTTATTTTTAAAGTTTTACAAGCCTTCACCAATTGAGGTTTTATTTCCCCAAATACTTTATTTTTCAATAAAATACAAAATACCTATACAAAATACCTTGGATTTTGAAATGGCAATACTCGATTGAAAAAGGAATTTTCACCAGAGAATATTATGATAAATGGTGGGATAAGTTGAATACCCAGAAAATTATTGCATCCATCAATTATAAATTTGCAAGTATCCATCCCAATATGAGACTTGCAAATCCTTTCATCTAAGCTCCATTAAAAATTAATGAGCCAATTGACCTAGCTCCACAAATAAAAATATCTAATCCAAATTCTTCCAAACCCAAATCAAAGTCCAAATGCAAAACCTTTTCAAAGGATAAGTCAAGGGACCCAACTCCAAACTCTAAATTAAAGAAAAAATTACTCCGAGAAATACTTCTCTTTTTGGAGAAAAATACCGAATCTGACTCTGAATCACCTTCAGAATCAAGTTCCTAAACAAAAGGAATCCATGAAAGCCACTCTTCAGCAATTGAAGGACCCATCCAATAATGATGATCTCAGTAATAATTCAGATGAAATAAGTAGAGAATTTATCTTTGGCAAACTACCAATGTTTGAATAAAGGTATTTGATAAATCATGATGACACATTAGCCCAATGCAACGGTCATGGTGATCTCCAAGAAAAAACAATAATCAATAATCATAAACGCAAGAGTCCAAAACTACGATTGTCAAGGACCAAAGTATACAGTATCAATGACTTTCAAAAATAGCAACAATGACTTCCAAGGATGAAGGCACAAAAACCGAGATAGCAATTATCAAGGGATCCAATGTGCAACAGTCTCAATGACATTCCAACCACAAGCAATCATGACAGAGTAATTATGAAGACACGAAGACCGAGATAATAATTATCGAGGAATCTTTACATTTTTGTCTTATTCTATAATTATTGTACTAAGTTGTCAAATAATTAGACAACTATTCATGCTTTTACTATTCTTAGTCAAAAATAGACAAAAGTAGAAATGTAAAATGTTTTTACTTTTATAGGATAAAATAGTTCAGGTAAGTGATGGGTTCCCGATGAACTCCACTTTTCTTAGCTATAAATAGGCAGTCTCTCCCATTTGTGAACCAGAACTCGTTTTACAACTCTTACTATTTGAGAGCTAAAACATGTTTTGTGAAACAAAGCTTTCTTCTTCTACTCCTCTTTTGTAAATCTTTTCTTCTTTTTTCTTCAACGTAAATTAGTGAGCAGGAGCACTAGTTTATTGTTGCAAATAAACTCTGTTTGTGTAAGTCTTTAATCTTACACCTCAATATAGTAACTATTTTTACTATTTATTAATACAGTAATTACTGTTTATCTTCTTGCCTCTTATTACCCCCTCTTAAGTAATGTTTAATTCCGCGCCTTTTGGTATCAGAGCCAAATCGGTATTTTTCTCCAAAAGGAGAAGTATTTCTCGGAGTAATTTTTTCTTTAATTTAGAGTTGGGAGTTGTGTCGCTTGACTTATCCTTTGAAAAGGGTTTGCATTTGGACTTTGATTTGGATTTGGAAGAATTTGGATTAGATATTTTTATTTGTGGAGCTAGGTCAATTGGCTCATTAATTTTTAATAAAGCTTGGATGAAAGGATTTGCAAGTCTCATATTGGGATGGATACTTGCAAATTTATAATTGATGGATGCAATAATTTTCTGGGTATTCAACTTATCCCACCATTTAACATAATATTCTCTGGTGAAATTTCCTTTTTCAATCGAGTATTGACATTTCAAAATTCAAGGTATTTTATATTTTATTGAAAAATAAAGTATTTGGGGAAATAAAACCTCAATTGGTGAGGGCTTGTAAACCTTTAAAAATAAATTGAAACATTGTTGTAAATCAATTGGAAAAAGTTCTAAGGTAAAACCATGAATGGACCACCATTTTAAGAACTAGTTTGGTAAATTGATTTTGAAGTTCTTATCAAAATTTAAAAACCATAAGTGAGAGAAATCACTATTTTGATGCAAGAAAATATTGTACCATGCATCAATGTAGTCAATATATATATATATAATTCACGATCAATTCTGTGAGCCGTGATTTTTTTCCTTTACAATTGGTGTTTTCATTGAGAGTGAATCAATGCTCAAAATTCTCATCTCTTCTTACTTTTCTAAAATGAAACTTTTGAAATATGAAAAATCAAGGTCTCTAAAAGAGAATCGACTTCGGTATTGCCCTCAAAATGAAGAACACGTCTCATATATGATAATTGAAGAACAAGAAATAACTTTGAAGAATATCGAAGTAGGGGCACCAAAATCTCGATGACGGCATTGCAAAATAATATGTAACTTGAAGAAAAAGAAGAGGAATGATTGAAAATATTGATTATGGGCATCAAAACTAGATCTCGATGGAAATGATAAAAAATCGACAAACTCGTTCCTTGTATGTTCAATTAATATGGTTATTGACATATGTTTTACGTTATTGTAGTTCTAAAAAAAGAGCACGAATAGATCTAAAAATATTCATAAAACATTTGAAGGATTTTGTTAAACCAATTAAAAAATAGATGTTAAAAGTTTAAATTATATTAATAATAAAATACTTTATATAAAAATCTATTATAATAAGTTTATTTTGAATTTGAATTCTGAAATTAAATTTTGAATTCTAAGTAAAATTTTAAATTTTAAATCAAATTATAAATTATAAATCAAATTTAAGCTTATCACAAACAATTAGATTTAAGAAAAGAAAAGAAAAAAAATTTCACTATAGATGGATGAAAAGAAAAATATATTTATAATAATTTGTATTATTAAAGTGGAAGATGCTTGCAAAGAAAAAACTGCAACAACAAAATCAATTCTCGCTAATGGCGAATTGGAATGGTGATACTTGCAAATGGAAAATCAATGTCGTTCATGAACGAAAATGCACAAAACGTGAAATGAGGAAAAGGAATACTCTATACTCCTTTAAAATAATCAAAATCATTGAAGGACAAATTTGAAACAGGTTAAATTTAAAAAATCCAATGAATAAGCAAATCCCAAAACTATTGCAAGGATAAATCTGCAAAGAAACGGAGGGGCAAATCTCAAAAGTCTCCATTGTGCTCAAATCAATTGTTGTAATCTTTAGAATATCAAGACTCAATAACCCTCTACCAACTTGATATTTAGAAAAGAACATTGAACTTGAAGCTAAGTATTCACTTTTTAATTACTTTGCTTCTCTTAAATATGTCATTTTATCTACTAAAAATGTTAATTTATTATCTGATGCATGATCATTCATCAAAATAAAATCCTTATAGAGATTGACTTTACATCAACTGATTGAGGCATGATTAACCTAAAATTTAGTATGTATCCTCATGCTTCAAGTTTGCTCGCATAAATTATATTTTGCATACTTGGGTCAACTACTATAAATATGTTTGTAGCTCAATCATATAACACTAGCATGACTCTATCATAATATAAACCTATGTAGAATAGAATAAATTAATACATCTTAAATTACATAAGAGAAAAACATTTGATAGAAAACCAGGATAGCATTAGGCGAACTACCATCTTCTTATTTGCCAGCTCCAGAATATCTTCCTTAACACTACTACTGATGACAAATTTTTATATGTTAACTACTTCCCGCTGCCTAATCCGAGAGTCCCCGAGAATCTTAGAGCTGTGGATTTAATACGAGAGAGAATTATATAGAGAGAGATAGTCGCTATTTGAGAGAGTGCTTAAAAAACTGAGAGAGATATTCACATACAGTGACCAAAATCCATAAAAATACAGAGAATAGTTGAAGGCTTATAGATTACCATCGTTGCTGTTCTTCCAATCTGAGAAAATTGCATGAGCTCTGCTGTGGGAAGAGGCGCTATGGAGAACAATGGGGATAAGGAGAAGAGGGGGAATCAAAGCCTAATACAGAGCTTGTGGTGTAAGCGACCATGCAATGACTGCTACGTCTAGGATTCGGGGAAGAATAAGGAAAAATGTCTTAGGGCTTGGGTTGGGGAAATTATTCATAATGTTGGCAGTGATTGTAATGGTGATGGTGGACACCATTTCTTCCATCAGTTCCAGCAATGTTGGTGGTAGATTGATCTTTGATTGGAAATCGAAAGAGCATTGATGCCCAAGTAAATAGTATTATGCTCATACCAAGCTAAACTATAGCAAAACATCCACCTCTAAATATCTTAAATGATTCATCCTCATACCTCACACTAGTTATGGAGCAAATGGAAAGGTAGATACTATCTAAAAAATTTAAAGACTCCAAGAATTGTATGGAAATATCCCCTACTAATGTAAAAAAAATTATAATAATACAATCTATAAGCTTTTGTATTCAGCTGCTAACTTGTATATTTAACAATACAAGCTATAAGCTTTTTGATTCAGCTGCTAGCTTTTAGATTCGGTTGCTAAATGATTCATCCCCATACTTTACACTAGTTATAGAGCAAATGGAAAGGTAGATACTATCTAAAAATTTTAAAGACTCCAAGAACCATATGGAAATAGCCCCTACGAAAAAAAAACTTATAACAATACAAGCTATAAGCTTTTGGATTCGACTGCTAACTTGTTTATTTAACAATACAAGCTATAAGCTTTTAGATTCGGCTACTAACTTTTGGATCTGGCTAGTAAATGATTCATCCACATACCCCAAACTAGTTACAGAGCAAATGGAAAGGTATCTACTATCTAAAATTTTTAAAGACTCCAAGAACCATGTGGAAATAGCCCCTACTAAAATAAAAAAATTATAACAATGCAAGCTATGAACTTTTAGATTCAGCTGCTAATTTGTTTATTTAACAATACAAGCTATAAGCTTTTGGATTCATCTACTAGCTTTTGGATTTAGCTGCTAAATGATTCATCCACATACCCCACACTAGTTATGGAGCAAATGGAAAGGTGGATACTATCTAAAAAATTTAAAAACTCCAAGAACCATATGGAAATAGCCCCTATTAAAATAAAAAAACTTATAGCAATACATGCTATAAGATTTTAAATTCGGCTGCTAACTTGTTTATTTATGAATATTGCATTCAATTTGTTTGAAATCCATTTAACAAAACCATCTAAAATGATATTGTGAATGAAAAAACTAAATAAGATAAGGAAAGACATTATAACTTTGGTGTACCATACAGATGCCTCGACATCACCATAACCAACTATGGTTAAAGTAACATAGCAAAATATATGGCATCCACCAAACGGAAAGTAGGATATTTATCTTTAGGGAAGAATAGTATGACCATAAGAAAAATATATATGAGAATGGCCAAGATACCCATACGCAGTTTTGAGGAATGAGGTGGTGGAGAGGAAAGAAAAGCGGGTGGAATGGTCGCAGAAAGAGGGGCAGCAGTATGAGGAAGAGCCAAAGGATCAACAGGTGGAATGTCGGCAGGAAAAGGCCTTAAGGCATAAAAGAAATAGAAGATTAAGATAAAGAAAAAGCATAAATGAATAGAAATAGAAAGAGAGACGAAGATATCAGTGGATGAAGAGTGCCATCAATATGGTATGTGTATATATAGACTGCTCATGTTC
Organism: Datisca glomerata; assembly: GCA_003255025.1. NCBI lineage: Eukaryota > Viridiplantae > Streptophyta > Magnoliopsida > Cucurbitales > Datiscaceae > Datisca > Datisca glomerata. Next base: position 66,472 of record QANY01004768.1, on the reverse strand, counting down.
ATGCCATTACATCCTTGAGAGAGAGTTAGGAGGAACCAGCCAACGATTTTGTCAATGTAAGAAATGAAAAACATTTTGTACAAAAGACATGAAATGATCATGCCCATCACGCTCATAAGGTACCATAAGAAAAATGACGAAATGTTATCAACGGCCATAAAAGGACAATTGAGTAGCCTTAAAATAAATAGCTTCCCTAAATGTTCATCGGGTACCCTAAGAAAAATGACAATATGTTAGTCGTGGGTTTGTTCCCTAATTGTACGAAATCAGAGTTGCAAAAAAAACAAAATTTGTAAAATTATAACTGGAGTATACCCTTCTACAACAGAACTTATGAAAAGTTTCATATAAGAATCTTACCCTTTTTGGAGATTAGCCAAAAGCACACTTCAAACCAATTCAAAACTGACTTCAAATTCTCCGAAGAATCAGGCGAGAACCATGGGGGATGAAAGGGTGCTTAAGGAAGAACAATATATTCCAACAAAAAAAGATAGGAGAAAAATATAACGGTAAACTTTTTTTAAAGAAATAAGAGAGAAAATATAAATAGACGAGACACAAGAGGAGTGAAAAAAGAATCCAATGGTATGAATCCTATCTTGGGGGTTAGATAAAAACGAACATGAAAAGTAGGATAAGTGTTAACATGTCAGTAGAGCTGACGTTTATCTATATGCGTAAATGATACACTTGCAACTGTTTTAATCTACAATTGGAGGCCCTGTTTCACATCTTCTTCCCTATATGTGTTTGTAGGTTCTTAAACATTTGGTGATTCAAAAATTTAATGTGGAAGGTAGATTGAAGAAGAAAGAAGCAAAAAATGGAGTTTTTTTCATATATAAATTTATTCTACTTCTGGAAATAATTTTTGTTTGGGATATAAATATACCATTTTTTATTGGACTACTTAGTTCACTAATTATCATTTTTCCTTTCTTCTCTCATTGCTAGGAATGATCATGGATGGTGATTAGTTTAAACAAGTGTCACTAGAGAAAATCTATAAAAATTTCAAAATAAAATAATTTTTGTTTGGGTTATAAATATACCATTTTTTTATTGGACTACTTAGTTCACTAATTACCATTTTTTCTTTCTTCCTTCATTGCTAGGAATGATCATGGATGGTAACTAGTTTAAACAAGTGTCACTAGAGAAAATTCATAAAAATTTCAAAATAAAATAATTTTTGTTTGGGATATAAATATACCATTTTTGTGTTGGACTACTTAGTTCACTAATTACATTTTTCCTTTCTTCCTTCATTGTTAGGAATGATCATGGATGGTAACTAGTTTAAATAAGTGTCACAAAAAATGATGGTCAGAAAATAAAAAAAAAAGAAGAAGATTTGTAAGAACATAAAAAAAAAATCAAAGGCTTAAAATAATTGCATAATCTTGTATAGAGATTTTACTCTCCATTTTATGCATTTTTATGTATGAGAAATTATCATAGGATATCTTTTCATCAAATGTACACTTTCAACCCATTAAATGGTTGATTCACATTGAATTAATTTTATACCCGTCAGAATTTTATCCCCATTCTCATTGATTGATTTGATGACAAAAAAAATCTCATCATCAAACTTGTAGAGAGATAAACAAATATATGAAAGCAAAACTTAAGATTAAAAGTAGGAGAAATGATAAAGAATGAGCAAACAAACCTATATATGGAAGATGAAGCAAAGAAATATCAATTACATGAGTATGAGAAAGAGAGATGATTAATTAGAATGAACGAAATATATTGTAAGCTAAAATGTAAGAGATTTGATCTACTTTATAAAAAAAATGAGAAGATGGAAGATGAATAGAAATGAAAACTTACATTTTTTCTCTTTTTCACTATTTTCTCAAAACCCCTCTTTCTCTCTCTAAAATCAATTCTCTTCCTCACTCTTCCAAATCTCCCCTTTCAAGTGAAGACCCCCCTCTATTTATAGGCAAAATTAGAGTTTGCCTTTTTTACTTTTAGTCTTTTTTTTCACTTTTTACTTTTTAGTCCTTGGACCATTTTTCTTATTTTAGTATTGGACTAGTTTTCAAATTATAGATATAGTCTTAGACTATTATATGAGCCAAAATATAAAGTATGTATATTTAATATATTAGACTGAACAAAATACGGTATCTACACTTCCCTATCATGTTCTTACCTTTTCCTTACCATTGATCTTCTTCCTCTTGTTACTTTTAACAGTGGAAGAAGGCTTTTGCTCAACAAGATTTGTCTAAACCTCTTTGGTCATTCTAAGGTTGAATGACTCAAAAGTATGCAGTTCGTTCAACAATTGGGTCATGTTGAATTGCAACTTGTTCATAACATTGTTGATCGTGAATGTAGAAAAAGATGGTGTGAGCGACGCAAGTATAATGCTAACTTGAGTCCGATCATCAATGATCGTCACATGTACTTCTTCCTCGTGCATTATGTTGATCATGTTCAAAACATGTTCTCGAACAGAAGTACCATTTTCTCATCTTAGTCGTCATACAGCTCCTAGTGGCCTCATGACGACTTTGATGAGAGTGCTGTCCAAACATAACTTGTAAAGATTCTATAATCTCATAGGCAGTCTCCATGCTTTCATGCTTGATTCTAAGAACACATTCATGCTCACAAGCGTGTAGCACTTCACCTTGTTGTTTGATATGATCCAAGTATTATATTTTTCCCTCACATTCATAGGGGCATTAACAGCGGACTCATGAGGACATTCCTTAGTAAGAGCCAACTTATGGTTAAATTAACAATAAGTTCATATTTAATTTCTAACGTACAAAATTATCACCATTCAATTTCTCAAGAGCGAGTAAAGCAGTATCATGGTTGCTCATAGTAGATATAATAATGATAACTGCAATTTAAAACAAACAAGATTCAATATAATTGATAAATATCTAGAATTCAAAAAGTAAACGTGATGCATGAATGCAATATAATAAACACATAAAATTTAACATTTACTCATCATGATAATACAACCCAACGATTAATATACTGCCTTAGGGTCAGTCAGATTAACCTCGGACTGTCTATGAGACATTCTCATCCTTATCAATTAAAACTTAAAAATATCTCATATTTTTTTTTTAACAATAAAGTATCGCTTGTTTGGTCAAGTCACAACTATCTGCATGAAATCTTGATCGTGACATTGTGAGTGTAACCCATTATTTCAGATTCAATCAATTGATTTAGAATATGTTATCTTAGGGTCAGGCAAAACTTAACTACATCACCACCGTCGACCGCCAGACGTCGACGACTGTCAGCCTCGCTACACCACTATAGTGCCATATGACGTTGCAGTGTTGCACCCCTACTACTGTAGTGCCACGTGACAATTACTGTAAATTAAATATTTATTTTAATTAGATAAATATCTAGATATCAGTTATTTCAAAAATAAAATATATGATTCCTCCTATCAACTAAATTATCTGTTATTTCACAAATAACAGATTTAGTTGATCCAAAATATTATNTATATATATATATAAATTAATTCTGAAAATTACATTTATATATATAAATAATTCAATTAATTAATCACACATAATTATTTTATAATTATGTACTTGCCCTAGAATAAAAAATTCTTTGCCAGTTAGTCATTTTTTCATATCCTGAAAGATTCACACCCTAAACTGTGTAGTATAGAGGTGACTTGGGGACCATGAATCTATAAGCCTAAGCTCCAATAAACCAGATTATTAATTAAACTCTTTAATTAAATAATTTAATTTTTTAATTTCATTATTACTCTATTATAAATATAAAATTGCACTCTTACAGATTATAAATTATACTTACAGTGTATTTTTATGTAGTCCAATGATATAATCAATTCATGTAATTTTGTCATCCAATTATTGGTTCGTAAATTAGAACTAGTCAGTATTACCGTTTAAACCTTCTAATTACCTCTTGATCCTTAAGTACCATAAATCCACTAGTGAGTGACTAATTTATAATCTTATTATAAATTTGAGTTCAATAAACATCCAGTTCTAAAATAAACACTTAAAGAAACCAATATACAATTTCTTAGAAAAACTTGGATTCCAAATCTTGTAAGATCATCTTCACAGCCATGCATATCACTGAATCTTCAAAATAATAGTCACTACCCTGTTTTACAAATAAACTATAACGAGTGAATCAAAAGACGCAGTAGACATATATAGGAGTTCATGACTACTCAAGATTTCGACTGATCTATTGAATTGATGTATATTAAATCTAAATATAAATGACTCGTTGATCTAGTCATATATAATCTCATTATATAAAGTACATTCACTAAGGTGTCTATCCACATAAGTTATCCAGATCTAGATCACACGCATTCATAATACTTAGTGAACCGTACTAGCAACCATTCATTAAAGACTCGATACTTTAATATGTTGCTGACAATTTTATTCATTATATATGATCTTAATCCTCTCTTACTAATACACGATTATAGGCTCATCAATAAATATGGAATTTTCATATATATATATATATATATATATATATATTATTCAACAAATTTAAAATAACAATTATAAGAAAAATGATCATGCTTATTAAATTTCATATAAAAAATTCAATACACATGCTTTGAGGGCATAACCCCCAACACCTTTCAATAACGTGGTATCTGAAAAACTGCTGAATAATGCGTATAAGGGGGAGCATATAGAAATTGATTGCCTATATGAATTTCATGGCAATATTAGGTCTGGTAACAGTTAAATGGATAAGACTTCCCACCAATTATCGACAGAGTGTTTCATCGTGAAGTGGCAATCCATAAAGAAGATGAGCCTAACATTTTGTTCTAGAGGAGTGGGAATAGTTTTTCTATCACTTATTCCAGCATGAACGAGAAGGTCAGAGGCATATTTAGCTGGAGAGATATAATATCCATCAGAATCGGATGAGACCTCAAGTCCAAGAAAGTAATTGTGAAGACCCATATCTTTCATCTCAAAGTGATGACTGAGAAAATACTTTAGATTAGAAATGCCATACACATCATTTCCATTAATCACATCATCAACATAAAAGCAACAGAAGAATAAGCCTTTATCAGATTTTCAAACAAATCGTGTTGAGTCATGAGAACTGGATGTGAAACCAAACTGCATAACTGTAGTACTGAATTTGACAAACCAAGCTCGAGGAGCTTGTTTAAGACCACACAAAGCTTGATGAAGTTTACAAACTTTGTTTGGTGAATGATGATAATCGGGAGGAGACTTCATGTATACTTACTTCTGCTAGTTCACCATTGAGAAATGCATTCTTGACATCCATCTGATATAATTTCCATTTACGAACTGGAGCAACATTAAGTAAATTTCATATTGATGTAAGACGAGCAACATGAGCAAATGTTTTTTCATAATCAATGCCGTACACTTGTGCATATCAACTGAACCATTAAAACGCGCTTTGATTTTGTAAACCCATTTACAACCCACAACTGATTTTCCAGGAGGTAGATCTATCAAGTCCCAAGCCTTAGTGTTTTCTAGAGCCTTTAATTATTCTTCCATTGCTTGCTGTGAAACATGGTTATAACTGGCCTCCTGATATGATTGAGGCTCACAGAGATATAGAACAGTAGAAAAGTAACGAAAATCATGAAGACGAGTATGTTGTTATCTTAATCATTCTTTTATCCGAGTTGAACGACGAAGAGGTGGAATGGAAGAGAGTGACTTTGGAGGACACATAGTAAGATTATCAGATGGCGTAGAGACTCGAAATAAGCTTGAAGATGATGTATGGTTGTCTGTAGAGAGGCTAGAAGGTGCATGAATGACTATAAAGAGATAAGAAGGTGGTGCGACATGGTCTTCCTTAGGAAATAATTCTACAGAAGAGTTGGTAAACTACAGGGTCACAAATATAGATGAGAATTGAAACTTTCACATTGAAGAAAATATCTTATGTTCCCAAAAGATGACATGACGAGGTACCTAAAGACTTGAAATGGGATCATAACACCTATATCCTTTATCCAATTTCATATCCTAGAAAACAACATAGGTGAGCTCATGGTTCAAGTTTCGTGCATTCATGTGGTTTAAGGAGAACAAAACATGCACTACCAAAAACTTTTAAATAACTATAGTCAGGGGAGTGCTACAAAGACGTTCAAAAGGAGTCTGAGTCAAAATTATTTTAGAAGGAACACTATTTATTTTATAGATAGCTGTTAAAGCAGCTTCCCTGCGAAATTTCTCAGGACAAGAGGCATAGATGTGTAAGGTTCACCTCTCAAGCTTACTTTTGGGGAATAAATCAATATATTTTCACCTCTCAAGTTGTTAAGCTGAATATATTTTCACCTCTCGAGCTAGCTCTAATATTGGTGTTAGGTACTGTTGGGTATTCTCAATCCCAAAAGCTAGCTTGAAAACTAAAGTTTTTCCTCACACTTATAAAATGACTTTCAATCCATTGCGCAACCGATGTCGGATAATCATCGACTCACTCCATCCGGATTCTACAACTATCGGGTCGTGAATCCGATAACTCTTAACTCACCCTGTTATGGGTCGGCGAGCTAACGACTCACTTTACTAGGATTCATCACACAACAAGTTATGAGTTAGAGAGCTGACAACTCAATTATCTGGATTGGACTGAAAATTTGTAGGATAAATCTGAACCTTACTTTAAAAGCGTGATGAACTGGAAAAAATAAGTATATTCAATTTATGAAAATGTGAGCCTATTTATAGGCTTATAATAATGTGTAGTACAATATATAAATTGTAATACAAGATGTAGTATAATGTGAATGTAGTCGAACGGTCAGTCTAGATACACATGTACTATATATATGCTAACGATATGAACAAAAGTAAAATAAGTTCAAAAGAAACATAAAGTAGGACTTTAATAGGTATATTAAATAGGAAAACTTTTCCTACCGGAATATCGAAAAGATTGAACATCAAAAAGAATAATTTTACTTATACAAAATAGAAATATTAAATATATATATATATATGTATATGTATATGTATAGCTACCTTAAATATGTAACTAAACATTAATTAGCCAATAAAAATAAATAAAGGTTATCTTTAGAATCAATTTTACTTCCCTTAAAATACGGGAATATGGTTTTATTTATATATATTTTCTAGGGTCATCATATTTTTAGGCAAATACATAAAATAATATTTAATCATCAAATTGTCATTGTAGTGGGATCCACTGCAATTTGGTGCATAACTGCAGTGCGAAGTGGCACTACAGTGGTTTATGTCATGAATTTTACTTATACAAAATAGAAATATATATATATATAGCTACCTCAAATATGTAACTAAACATTAATGAGCCGATAAAAAATGATAAAGGTGATCTTTAGGATCGATTTTACTTTCCTTAAAATATGAGAATATGGTTTTATCTATATATATTTTCTAGGCTCATCAGATTTTTACGGACATACACAAAATACTATTTAATCACCAAATTACCATTACAGTGGGACAGACTGTAATTTGATACACAATTGCAGTGCTACGCGACACTACAATAGTTCATGTCAACCTCTGATTCTCAATCAGTGATTGACAAGTGCAATTATTATGAATTAAAAATTTATTTTAATCAGATAAATATCTAGATATCAGTTAATTTGAAATTAAATATTTGATTATCCCTATTAACTAACTTATCTATTAATTTAGAAATAACAGACTTAGTTGGTTCAAATTAGTATGTAAAAATAATTTATAATTATCTTATTTTACAAATTAGATATTATATCTCACCTATTGATAATTAAAAAATTAATCCATATATATACATAAAATTTTCAAAATTTATATATAAATAATTCAATTCATTAATTGTTAATTAATTAATCACACATAATTATCTCATAATTATGTACTTGTCCTAGAATAAAAATTTCTTTTACAAATCTGTATTTTTCTCATGTCCTGAAATATTCACACCCTAAACTGCGTAGTACAGAGGTGACTTGGGGACCATTGACCTATTATCCTAAACTCTAATAAACTATATTATAAATTAAACTCTTTAATTAAAAATTTTATTTATTAATTCTATTATTACTCCACTATAAATATGGAATTGCACTTTTAGAGATTACATATTGTATTTATAGAGCATTCTCATGCAGTCCACTGATATAACCATTCGCGTAATTCTGTTCTTGGCTCTTTGGCCGTTTCCAGAGAAAGATCTCTTAGTCATTTTACCATCTAGACAAGATTCACAAACAGGAAGAGCCTCAACTTTTAGTTCTCTCAAAACACCATGATTTTTTAACCTGCTTAACCTATCTAGATTAATATATCTCAACCTAAGATTCCAAATATATGTGTTATCATCATCATGAGAAATTTTTTTTCGTTTGTTAGTTTTAGGTTTTGCTACTTTAAATAATTCAAAATTATTTAATGCACGTTCAGTCGATTTAAGCATATACAATTCATTTATAATTTTTGCATGAAAATTATTGAATCAGTTCTTTGAAATAATAAACTCTTTATTAATAAAAAGAAATTTTGAAAATTTGTTCTTGCAAAAATGAAAAAGAAATCAAATTTTTCAAAAATCCAGGAATATAATAAAAATCGTTCAAAACGAAATAATTATATCCAAAAATTAAATGGACTATCCCTAAAGCTTTAGCTGACATGAGCGTCAACTTTCAAAACGACCTCGTCATCAGCCAGTTCCCTTAATGAATCAAATATCTGCAAAGAAGAACATACATGCATTAGTGGCTCGTGAATTGAGTATCCAGGATGAAAAATCATATTCCACTAAACAAGCTTCAAGTACAAGTAAATTATATTTATCTTTCTTTTTCAGCTTGGAGAGATACTTGTTATAGTTTCTCTGCCAATAACCTTCAACCCCAAAGTGAAAATATTTTTTGGGCTTGCTGTCTTTCTTGTTCTTCTTAACTTTTGGTGAAGTCTTGGCTTTTTTCCCTTTCTTGTTCTTACTTTCCCCCTTACCATTGATCTTCTTCCTCTTGTTACTTTTAACAGTGGAAGAAGAATTTTGCTTGATAACATTTGCCTCGCCCTCTGTGGTCATTCTAAGGTTGAGTGACCTAAAAAATTACAGTTCATTCTATAATTGGGTCATGTTGAATTGCAACGTGTTCATAACATAGTTGGTCGAGAATGTAGAAAAAGATGGTATGAGCGACTCAAGTACAATGTTAACTTGAGTCTACTCACCAATGCTCACCCCATATACTTCTACCTCGGGCATTATATTGATCATGTTCAAAACATGTTCTCGTACAGAAGTACCCTTTTCTCATCTTAGTCGTGATATAGCTCCTAGTGGCTTCATAACGATTATGATCAAAGTGCTGCCCAAACATCGTTTGTAGAGATTCTATAATCCTATATACAGTCTCCATGCTTTCATGCTTAGTTCTGAGAACACATTCATGCTCACTAGCATGTAGCATTTCACCTTGTTGTTTGATATGATCTAAGCATATAATTTTTCCCTAACATTCTTAGAGGCATTAGGAGCGGGCTGCTCAGGACATTCCTTGATAAGAATGAACTTATGGTTCTCACAAATAAGCATTAAGTTCATATGTGATTTCCAACGTACAGAATTATCACCATTCAATTTCTCAAGAGCGAGTAAAGCAGTAACATGATTGCCCATGGTAGACATAATAATAATAACTGAAATTTAAAACAAACAAGATTCAATATAATTGATAAATATATAGAATTTGAAAAGTAAACCTCATGCATAAATGCAAAATAATAAACACATAAAATATAACATTTACTAATCACGATAAAACAACCCAACGATTAATGTGCTGCCTTATCGTCGTTAGATTAACCGTAGACTGTCTATGAGACATTCTCATACTTATTAATTAAAACATAAAATATCTCATATTTGTTTCTTTTAACAATAATGTATCGTTTGTTTGGTCAAGTCATAACTATCCACATGAAAGCTTAATCGTGACTTTGTGAGTGTAACCCATGATTTTAGTTTTCATGACTTGATTTAGAATATGTTGCCTTAGGGTCGGTCAAAAATTAACTACATGACCATCGCCGGCCGCCAGACACCGTCAACTGTCAGCCCCATGACATGTGCCTCAGGGCACGACTGTAGTGACATATGGCACTGCAGTGTTACACCCCCACTACTGTAGTGCCATGTGGCACTACAATAGCCGATGTCAATCTCGGATACCCAATCAGTGGTTGACACATGGTAATTACTGTAAATGAAATATTTCTTTTAATCAGATAAATATCTAGATATCAATTAATTCAAATTAACATATATGATTACCCCTATTAACTAAATTATCTATTATTTCACAAGTAATAGATTTAGTTGATCCAAAATATTATCTGATAATAATTTAATTATTTGATTTCACAAATTAAATATTATGTCTCACTTATCGATAATTATATATATATTAATTCTAAAAATTATGTTTATATATATAAATAATTTAATTAATAAATTATTAATTAATTAATCATACATAATTATCTCATAATTATGTACTTGTCCTAGAATAAAAATTCTTTTACAAGTTAGTCATATTCTCATATCCTAAAATATTCACACCCTAAACTAGTATAGAGGTGACTTGTGGACCATGAACCTATAATCCCAAGCTCCAATAAACCAAACTATTAATTAAATAATCTTATTTATTAATTCCATTATTACTCCACTATAAATATGAAATTGCACTCTTATAGATTATAGATTATATTTAGAGAGTATTCTAATGTAGTCCAATGATATAATCAATTTATGTAGTTTTGCCCTCCAAATATTGGTTCGTTAAGTAGATCTGGTCAAAATTACCGTTTTACCATTCTGATTCCCTTTTGATCCTTAACCACCATTAAATTACTGGTGAATGACTAATTTATAATATTATTATAAATTTGAGCTTAATAACCATTCAGTTTTAGAATTAACACTTAAGGAAACTAATATACGATCCGTTAGGAATGCTTGGATTTTAAATCTTGTAAGATCATGTTTCAAGCTATGCATATCACTGAATGTCCAAAACAAAAGTCACTAGTATGTTTTACAAATAAACCTTAATGTGTGAATCAAAATATCCAGTAGACATGTATAGGAGTTCATGACTACTCAGGATTCAGACTGATCTACATATGATCATCGAATTGATGTGTATTAAATCTTTATTATAAACGGTACAGTGATAAAAAAAATTAATTCGCATTGGTCCAGTCATATATAATCTCATTATATAAAGTAATTTCACTAAGATGTTTATCCACATCAATGATCCAATTCTCGATCACACGCATTCATAATGCTTAGTGAACCATACTAGCAACCATTCATTAAGATTCGATACTTTAATATATTGTTGTCAATTTTATTCATTATCTATGATCTTAATCTTTTCGTACTAATACAAGATCATAGTCTCATTAATGAATATGAAATTTTTGAATATTTATATAAATTATTCAGTAATAATTTAAAAGAACAATTATAAGAAAAATGATAATGCTAATCGAATTTCATATAAAAAGGTCGATACACATACTTTGAGGGCATAACTCTCAACACCTTTCACATAATGTAGTATCTGAAGAACTGCTGAATAATATATATAGGGGGAGCATATAAAAAATGCCAGACACATCATTTCCAGTAATTATCACATCATCAACATAAAAGCAGCAAAAGAATAATGCCTTTATTAGATTTTCAAACAAATCATGTTGAGTTATGAGAACTAGATGTGAAACCAAACTGCACATCTGTAGTACTGAATTTGGTAAGCCGAGCTCGATGAGCTTTTTTAAGACCACACAAACCTCGACAAAGTTTACAAACTTTATATGGTGAATGATGATAATCGGGAGTACACTTCATGCATACTTCTTGTGCAAGTTCACCATTGAGAAATGCATTCTTGACGTCTATTTGATATAATTTCCATTTACGAATAGGATCAACAACAAGTAAATTTCATATTGATGTAAGACGAGCAACATGAGAAAATGTTTTTTCATAATCAGTGTCATACTCTTGTGTATACCCTTTTTCTACTAATTGAACTTTATATCTATCAACTAAACCGTTAGAATGAGCTTTGATCTTGTAAACCCCTTTACAGCCCACAACTGATTTCCCAGGAGGTAGATCTATCAAGTCCCAAGTCTTAGTGTTTATAAGAGCCTGTAATTCTTCTTCTATTGCTTACTGCCAAACATGGTTATAACTGGCCTCCTGATATGATTGAGGCTCATAGAGAGAAAGACCAGTAGAAAAGTAATGAAAATCATGAAGACGTGTATGTTATTATCTTAATCGTTCTCTTACCTGACTTGAACGATGTAGAGGTGGAATGGAAGAGAGTGACTTAAGAGGACACACTACAAGATTATCAGATGGCGTAGAGACTTAAGATAAGCCTGAAGATGATGTATGATTGTCTGTAGAGAGGCTAGAAGGTGCATGAATGACTGCAAAGAGATCAGAAGGTGGTGCGACATGGCCTTCCTTAGGAAATAATTCTACTGAAGAGTTGGTAAAGTACAGGGTCACAGATATATATGAGAACTGAAACTTCCACATTGAAGAAAACATCTTATGTTCCCAAAAGATGACATGATGGGGTACACGAAGACGATTTGAAATGGGATCATAACACCTATATCCTTTATGTTCAATTTCATATCCTAGAAAATAACATAGGCGAGCTCGTGGTTCAAGTTTCGTGCATTCAAGTGGTTTAAGGAGAACAAAACATGCACTAACAAAATCTTTTAAATAGCTATAGTCAGGGGAGTGCTATAAAGACGTTCAAAAGGAGTCTGAGTCGAAATTATTTTGGAAGGAACACGATTTATAATATAGATTGCTGTAAAGCAGCTTCCCTGCGAAATTTCTCAAGACAAGAGGCATAGATGAGTAAGGCTCACCTCTCAAGCTTGCTTTTAGGGAATAGATCAATATATTTTCACCTCTGAAGTTGTTAAACTGAATATATTTTCACCTCTCTAGCTAGCTCCAATATCGGTGTTGGGTGCTGTTAGGGCTTTTCAATCCTAAAAACTGGCTTGAGAAATTAGGTTTTTCATCACACTTATAAAAGACAATCAATCCCTTCACAACCAATGTCGGATAATCATCGACCCACTTCATCCGGATTCACCAACCATCGGTTCGTGAATCAGATAACTGTCGATTCGCTTCACCCATATCACCCTTTTGTGAGTCGGGAAGTCAACGACTGATTTTATCAGGATTCACCACACATCAGATTATGAGTTAAATAGCTGACAACTCGCTTATCTGGATTGGACTAAAAATTTGAAGGATAAATTTGAACCTGACTTTAACACGAGGATAAATGGGAATAAATAAATATATTCAATTTTATGAAAATGTGACTCTATTTATAGGCTTATAATAATGTGTAGTATAATACATAAAGTGTAATACAAGATGTAGTAAAATGTGAAGGTGGTTGAACAGTTAGTTTAGATACACATATACTATACATGCTAACGATATGAAACAAATATGTTCAAAAGAAACATAAAGTAGGACTTTAATAGGTATATTAAATAGGAAAACATTTCCTGCAGAAATATCGAAAAAACATAGAAAAGAATAATTTTACTTATACAAAAGAGAAATATTAAATATATATATATAGCTACCTGACATTAATTAGCCAATAAAAAAAATAAAGGTTATCTTTAGAATCGATTTTACCTTCCATAAAATATGGGAATATGGTTTTATCTATATATTTTTTCTAGGCTCATCAGATTTTTAGGGACATACACAAAATAACATTTAATCACCAAATTATCATTGTAGTGGGACCCATTATAATTTGGTGCACAACTTGAGTGACACATGGCACTATAATAGTTTATGTCAATTTATGATTAGCAACGGATGATTGACATGTAATAATTATTGCAGATTAAATATTTATTTTAATTAGATAAATATTTAGATATCAGTTAATTTAAAATTAAATATCTAATTATCCATATAAACTAACTTATCTGTTAGTTCACAAATAACAGATTTAGTTGATTCAAATTATTATCTAAAAATATTTATAATTATATAATTTCATAAATTAGATATTATATCTCACTAATCGATAATTAAAAAACTAATTGACATCATTATATATATGTGTGTGCGCGCGCGCGTGTGTAATTTCTAAAATTTATATATAAATAATTCAATTAATTAATTCTTAACTAATTAATCACACATAATTATCTCATAATTATGTACTTGCCCCAGAATAATTTTTTTTTTTACAAGTTAGTCATTTTCTCATCTCCAGAAATATTCACATCCTAGATTAAGTAGAATAGATGTGACTTGGGGACCATGAACCTATAATTTTAAGCTCCAATAAATCAGATTGTTAATGCAACTTTTTAATTAAATAATTTTATTTATTAATTCCATTATTACTCCACTATAAATATGAAATGACACTCTTAGAGATTGTATAATATATTTACAGAGTATTCTCGTGTAGTCCATTGATATAATTATTTCACGTAGTTTTGTCCTCCAATTATTGGTTCGTAAATTAGAGTTGGTCAAAATTATCATTTTACCTTTTTAATTACCTTTTGATCATTAAGTACCATTAATTCACTAGTGAGTGATTAATTTATAACCGTATTATAAATTTGAGCTCAATAACCATTCAGTTCTAGAACTAACACTTAAGAAAACTAATATATGATCTGTTTATAAAGCTTGGATTCCAAATCTTGTAAGATCATGTTCTCAGAAATTCACGTCACTGAATCTCCAAAACAAAAGTCACTAGTCTGTTTTACAAAGAATCCTTAATAAGTGAACCAAAAGATCCAGCAAACGTGTAAATGAGTTCATGACTACTCATGATTCAAATTGATATACATATAATCATCAGATTGTTGAGTATTAAATTTTTATGATAAACAACAAGTTAATAAAGATATTAATCCACATCGACCTTGTCGTATATAATCTTATTATATAAAATATATTCACTAAGATGTCTATCCACATCAATGATCTATATCTAGATCACATGCATTGATAACACTTAGTGAACCGTACTAGCAATCATTCATTAAAGATTTCATACTTGAGTATGTTACTGACAATTTTATTCATTATCTATGATCTTAATCTTCTCGTACTAATATAAGATCATAATCTCATTAATGAATATGAAATTTTTAGATATTTATATAAATTATTCAACAATAATTTAAAAGAACAATTATAAGAAAAACATAATCCCATTAAATTTCATATTAAAATGTCAATACACATACTTTGAGGACATTACCCCCAACAGTACTGTACGTCAACTACTGTAGTGCAACATGTAAATCTCTGATTCCTAAATAGTGATTGACACGCGAAAATGATTGTGAATTAAATATTTATTTTAATCAGATAAATATCTGCATATAAGTTAATTCAAAATTAACTTATCTGAATATTTTTATCAATTAGCTTATCTGTTAGTTCACAAATAATAGATGTAGTTTATTCAAATTTTGAATTATTATCTAATAATAATTTAACATTATTTACCTATAATTTCTGAAAATTAATATAAATAATGTAATTAATTAACTTCTAATTAATTAATCAAACATATTTTTCTAATAATTATGTATTTGCCCCAGAATAAAATTTTTTTTGCAAGTCAGTCATTTTCTCATGTCCAGAAATATTTACACCCTAAATTGCGTAATACAAAGTTAACTTGGGAACTATAGAGTTATAATCCTAAATTCTAATAAATCAGATTATTAATTAGATTCTTCAATTACATAATCTTGTTTATTAATTATATTATTACTCCACTATAAATATGAAATTGCACTCTTAGAGATTATAAAATGTATTTACAGAATATTCTCGTTTAGTCCATTAATATAATCATTTCACATAAATATGTCCTCCAATTATTGGTTCGTAAATTAGAGATGGTCAAAATCACCGTTTTACCCTTCTAATTACCTCTTGATGCTTAACTATCATTAATTCACTAGTGAATGACTAATTTATAATCGTATTATAGATTTGAGCTTAATAACCATTCAGTTCCAGAATTAACACTTAAGGGAACTAATATATGATCTGTTAGGAAAGCTTGAATTTCAAATCTTGTAAGATCATGTTCCCAACCATCCATACCACGAAATCTTCAAAATATAAATCACTAGCCTGTTTTACAAATAAATCTTAACGAGTGAATCAAAAGATCTAATAAATATGTATATGAGTTCATGACTACTCGGGATTCAAACCGATCTACATACAATCATCAGATTGATGTGTATTAAATCTTTAACATAAACGGCAAGTTAATAAGAATATTAATTCATATCGGTCCTGTCTTATTTAATCTTATTATATAAATTACATTCACTAAGATGTCTATCCATATCAATGATCAAGATCTAGATCACTTACATTCATAAGACTTAGTCAACCGTACTAGCAACCATTCATTAAACATTTCATACTTTAATATGTTAGTGACAATTTTATTCATTATTTATGATCTTAATCCTCTCGTACTAATACAAGATCATAGTCACATTAATGAAATTAGAATTTTCAAATATTTATATAAATTATTTAATAATAATTTAAAAGAATAATTATAAGAAAAAGTAATTTCATTAAATTTCATATTAAAATGTCAATACACATGCTTTGAGGGTATTACCCCCAACACCATAGTCATTCGGGTGACGTCGAGTCTTATAATCATCTAGGTGACATCAAGGGTTATAGTCATTAGCATGACTTCGGGTATTACGAAATACTATCGTGGTCCTTTTACCCTATGATCTTTCCTTCTAGTAATCTTTAGTTGGTAGGAGGTCCAGACAGTCGTGGCCTTTATTGAGGTCTTTCGTCTGAACATCTCGCATGCTCGGGTGCCCTGAAATATAACTGCGGTCATTTTTCACTATGTAGGGTCTTTTCTCCTAGTCATCTCTAGTGATTAGGAGGTCTTGTCGACTGTGACCATTATCAAAGTACTTCGTCTGAACATCTTGTGTGCATAGGTGTCATGAAATATTATCGTGGTCTTTTGCCCTAGGTAGGGTTTTTTTCCAAATAATCTTATGCGATAAGGATATCTCGTTAGACCGTCTTCCTAGGTGAGGTATTTCGTCTGAGGGTTCTTTGACCTCAGGTGCCACAGGATACTTCCTTGGTCCTCTTGCCCTATGTAGGGTCTTTCTTCAGATCATCCTTAGTGATCAGAAGGCCTCATTTTTCTGTGGCCTTAGGTGACGTCTTTTGTCTTAGGGTTCTTTGACCTCTGGCGCCACGAGATACTTCCATGGTCATTTTTCCCTATGTATGGTATTTCTCCGAATCATCCTTGGTGACCATGAGGCCTCATCTGACCATGGCCTTAGGTAAGGTCATTTGTCTGAGGGTTCTTTGACCTCGAGTGCCACGAGATACTTCTGTGGTCCCTTTGCCCTATGTAGGGTCTTTCTCCAGATCATCCTTAGTGATTGAGAGGCCTCGTTAGGCCATGACCTTGGTTGAGGTGCTTCGTTTGATCATCTCGTGTGCTCAGGTGCCACGATATATTTTCATGGTCTTTTTTCCCTATATAGGCTCTTTTCTTCTAGTCATCTCTGGTGAGTAGGAGGCCTCGACGATCTTGGCCTTTATCGAGGACTTTCATCCAAGCATCTCATGTGCTTAAGATATCTGCTCTACGGAGCACTCTTTGAATCATTCCTTCAATTTTAGAACTTTGTTATGATTTGCCCATACCCTTGTGTCTAGCATGAGAATCTCCGTTGACATGCGAGTAAATCTTCATATTCGACTTCATTGTTTGATGTTTTAATGGGAAGCGCATCGCCCTTTTCAGTTATGGTCTTCTCTGATGTTTTGAGTATCAATCAGACTTTGCAGCATGCAATTGTAGAGCCATCCATGTTAAGCGCCCCTTCCATATCTACAGGTTCTTTCCCTGTGCCTCTATCCACCGTGTCATCTTGCATGATATCTTCTGTACGACCTAGCTCCTCATTCTCTTGTGCTGGCGATGTTTCTATCACAAAGTCAACAAGTGTTTGATCCTTGATTGTAGTCCAAAGTTTGTATCTTATGTTAAACTCTCCCAACTCTACAAAGCACTTCATCAATCTACCGAACGTCTCTAATTTATTGAAAATGGATCTCAGTGGATATGAGGTTCTCATCACTTCCATCGTCTTCGCCAAGTACTCTTAGAACATCTTGTTGACTAAATTTTGATAGGTGGATCCTGCGTATTTCAATCTGAACAACATAAATTTGTAGCACTAAGTCCTCATCTTAGGGAAAAATGATATTTCTCTTCGTCTGAGTAAGGCATGGGTATCTGATTGTACTCGGAGTATGTGTCCATGAGATTGAGCTTCTCGTGCACCTGCTATAGCGTCCATCAATTGATTAATTTTTGGAATAGAGAAGTTATCCTTCATGCGTGCATCGTTGAGGTTTATGAAGTGTATACAGATCCTCCACTTTCCATTCTTCTTCTTCTTTACCACCACCAATTGTCCATCTAGTAAGGGCAGTGGACCTCTCGGATCTTGATAATTATGATTGCTCTTTCATGAGAGCATTTGTGTAATCTATGACCTTTCAGGTCTTGACAATCATATTTAATTTCTCGTGGGAGCATTTGTTTAATCCGTGACTTCTCGGGTCAAGAAAATCATACTTTCTCTCTCGTGGGAGCATTTGCGTAATCTGTGACATCTCGGGTCTTGACAATCATATTTTCTCTCACATGAAAGCATTTGCATAATATGTAACCTCTCGGGTCTTGAAAATCATACATTCTTTCTCGTGTGAGCGTGTACGTAATCTATGACCTCTCGGGTCTGGATAATCATGCGCTCTCTCTTGTGAGCGTTTGCGTAATATGTGATCTCTCGAGTCTTGACAGTCATACTTACTCTCTCGTGGGGGTATTTACATAATCTGTGACCTCTCGGGTCTTAACAATCATGCTTGCTCTCTCGTGGGCGCATTTGCGTAATTCGTACCTCTCAGGTGTTAAAAATCATACTTGCTCTCTCGTGGGAGCATTTGCATAATTCGTGACCTCTCGAGTCCGGACAACAAACTTGCTCTCTCGTGGGAGCATTTGCGTAATATGTGACCTCTCAGGCATTCAATAATCATGCTTGCTCTCTCATGAGAGCATTTTTCCACTTTTAACTGCACTTATATATTCCTAGGTGATTCACATTGTATTTTTTATTTCTAGTTTCTTATCCCTTATCGGGTAGGCCCTAGCGATCCGTATTCCTCGTGGTCATATAATTTAGTGATTATGAGACTTTATATTATCTCCTAAGATCACTTCGCTTATAATAAGCTCATGTTAAATATTATACTGAATTAAAAGTGCTCTAAAAAATATTCTTTAAAAGAATAATAAAATTGAGCATGAAAAATACATAACGCACCTCAAAATTTTAATGAAGATTATCGATGTGATTCTTGATTTTGAAGAAATATAAATACATAATACAAATATTTGCATTATTCTCCTGACATCAAGGACACATCAAATAGTGAAAATTAATTAAAGAGAATTTTGTAAATTAATTAAATAATAATAATAATAATAATAATAATAATAATAATAATAATAATAATAATAATAAATCTTCTCTTAAATATTGTATTATTATTGTGTACATGCTCCGCCATTTTTTCTTCATTTAGAACTCGGCAAAAATTGACTTTGAGGAGCTGACGTGGGCCATTTGAGGAAAGAACAGACGTTGGGCATGATAGAAGAGTATGGGCTGCCTTTGTTTGGAGGCCTAGCTCCAAGAGGCACAAAGGCCTAAAAAATGAGGCCTTGTACTAGTGGGCTGGGCTCCGAAGAGTCCAGCTCCAGGCCGCAGGTCGCGCCTGGGCGCGGGTCACGTGTGGAGCGGACGCTAGTCAGTACTGGATCGGGTTGCGGGTTGCACTCTGGCGCGGGCCGTGACTAGGCTCCCCCCACGTGGGTCTCTCGGGCTTCTATAATGGAACAGTGGATGGAGCTCTCATGGGCTCCTATCGTGGGTCACTGGGAAAGGACTGGGTAGGTTAACCCATAAACTGAACGCGAGTAGAGAAGAGACCGCCGCCGCTGGTGGAGCGTGGGGGCACGTGCGGTCGTTCCCGGCAGCATTTCATGTTCGGAAAAGGCTTCTAATGGCCGAAAATTTTCGTCTGAGTCCTTTGATGGGTGCATTGTAGTCTAAAAATGTTTCACTTGATGTAGATCTGAGATTTAAAGTTCGGCAACGGAGGAGATCTTTTTTCGTCGTTCTTCGTGGTGGTTTTGATCTTGAAAGTCTTTCGTTTTGCGTACAACTGAAGCAAAAATTTAGCTGTTCCTTCATTGTAGATCTGAGTTAAATGTTCGGTAATGAAGGAGATTCCTCCTCGGCTTTCACTGCGGTTCTTGGCTTGGACAAGGACTGACGCGGCGAAGCTGGGGGTGTGTTCGGCGGTGGACCGCGCCCGCGGTTGACGATGATGGAGGCTCCGCGGCGGTTCAAGACCTTTTGGTGAGGCTTTTTACCATGGTGGCAGCTTGTGGCTCTCGCCGATTCCTCACGGTTGTAGAATTTTTCATTTTTAAAAATTTTAACGTTGATCCACGGCGGCAACGACAAAAATGACCGTGACTCGCAAAAATAGATTTTCACGTCGATCCGAAACGTTCTCCTTTGACTTTCCTCATTCTTATTCAACCCATATTCAAGGATCATCTCACTATTGCAGCGTCGGTTATGACAGTGGATAGAATTTTATGATCAATTTTGAAAAAGAGAGATCTACGTGAGGTCAAATTATTTATGAAAAAAATGTGCCACCATCGACTATCGAGGGAACCACCCACGTCGCTCGGTGATTCATCCGGAGGTCTGCAAAAATCAAGAACGATCGTGAAAACCGTAGGTAAGGTCTTGCGGTGGTGTCTCATCTAATGCACTCTGACGATCAAGTAACAGTGTGAAGAATTACTTACCGTTTAATGAGGATCATCATATATTATTAACAATTCTATGTATCAGTCAAATGTTCATGTTCAGTGTTTCTTCTTCCTTATTCTGATAAAGAATGAAGATATTTATGAAGAATATTCTTTGATCAGGATATTTTGGTTATCATATTATCTTCTTTAACAACCATTAAGATTTCATGATGGATTTGATGTGTGCTTATCATGTCATTGTATGAATGATTATTATATATTATCGTGACATGAAAACGATATCGGCTATCTCTAGTAGTCACGATCCTAGGTATGAGATTATCCTGTCATCCGTGTGCCTCGGTAGTGTAAGTATAGGTGGGTCGTGTCCATTGTTCTGGTAGTGGAGGGTGTCTCGGTCATCATGGTGACTTCAGCCACGGAAGAATCATCGGTTTGGACTTAATATGGGTTCTACCTGAAAAATGGGAGTATTGAACCTTGTTCAGAAATATTATTGATTGAAATTTAGCTCGAGTGTTTTTTCTCTCATACATTTCAATCTTTGGATATCTCAAAATTTGCACATGATGTGTAAAATTGATAACTTCTTGTCATTAATAGTAAAAACCTTGTTATCAAAGAAAATACCTCATTCAAAGGAAGAAGCAAACGACAATACAAACTTGGATAGTGAGATAGGAAAGGTCTCCAACAAGTTCTATTGTCTCCATGCAAACATCTATTTGCAGGAGAGTGAGTATTGAAGTTATCCTCCCTAGGAGCATAAGCAAATTACGACTTCTTCATATAATGGAAAGTATCATACAAAAATGGGTGTTTGCTACCAATTAGTACCATCATCAAGATTTTAGATGACCGCAAGAGCATCACTTTATACCAACTCTTAATGAGCAGAAATTATTGTTATACCTATCACAATGTGACTTAGGATCCACATACTTTAATTTTGATCCATTGATTCAGATCTAAATGGCTTTGATCTGTTTAACACAAAAATCTATAATAAATCTTAACCATTCATTTTGTAATCCAACAGACACAATTACCGGTAACATTGTGGCCGATAATCTCTATAATTTCTCCTAATGAGGGGAGCTACAACTCCCTAAATTTACATGTAATTAAATCAACTCCATTTTATTTTTAATTTAAGTGGATTAAATCAAGACATGTTCTTTTTTTAATTTATTTATCTATATATTATTATTCAATCATGGTAGAACGTCATGCATGTTTTAAAAAAAATGACAATAAGAGTATATAGTAAAACTGTACTCTAAAAAATTTGAAGAAATAGTGATGTCATTAGAATTAAATTATATATTTCATGTTTAAATTTAAATTAGATCTTCATTTTTTTCGTTTGTATTGTAAATTTAACTTCTTCTTTACAAATTTTGTGTAATAATTTTAATATACTATTTATACTAATATATAAAATATAGCACATATAAAGTTTCTATAAGTGTATTATAATTGAATTACATTTAAATAATTTGATTTTATTGAGAAAATTTACCTTTTACTTATATTAAAAAAATAATAAAAATTGTTAAATTCATTCAAAATTATTTATTAATTACATAATTTTTTTAAACTACATTAATATGTGATGAAGCTAAAAAATTAATGCCTATTTGATCAATTTATTATAATTTAAAAGTAACCAAATATTAATATCAAAATAAGTAGACAAAAATATCTAAAAATGATTCTCCTCTCCACTTTTAATATACTAATAGAAAAGTATGTGCGTTGTACATGATAATAAGTCTAGTTTATTTGTTAATTTACCGACTATATAGAAAAAAATTAAGCATTTTCATTTAACTTTTTCCTTATAAAATAAAAGAGAAATGTACTATTTTTAATATTTATGAAATATAAATTTATATTAGGCCTTGAATTAAAGTAACATAACAATCACACTTTATGATTAAAAAATAGTAGACACTTACCAAACAATGTGTCTTGCACATTATATAAATAAAATTCATTTTCTAGTGACTCATTAATGAAAAAAATATAAGTTAGAGTGCTCAGTGCATATAAGATAATATGTGTTAAGTTGATAATTAGATGCTTGACTTTATACCATACAACACTACTTTTTGAATATTATATAGAGAACAATTCTATTTCATCAATTTGTCACTTTCTTAATAAATGATTATTTCATTAACAGGTTGTTAGAAAATATATTAACGAAATAAAAAAGTGTTACATAATATTCAAGGATCATCTCACTTTCTCTAAATTTATTTATATGAATGTTGTTGTTCCTAATAATCTATTAATGAAATAAAAAAATGTTACATAATATAAGTTTTATACATTACTAAGAAATAAATTATTTTGAGTAATGCATCGATAAGACATAGACAAGTTTGTCTAAAAATAATCTGATGTAATGGAAGACTCAAAGAAAATTTAACAATATGAATATTATTGAATCACGCACGATTACCAGTAATTTGATAAATCTGTTGAATTCTGAGAATACTAGGATTTAGGCATCAACTTTGATAAATCATAAAATACCAAAAATTGAAATTATAGAGAGAAATCGTCTCAAACAAATATCATAAACTATCGCATAAAACCTAAACAAAAGGTATTTAAACCGTATCAGAAAACCTTAACATAAAAGAAAGGTAATATTATGAAAATAACCAAAATTATGATAAATTACTTCCTGGCCTCCGGAAGTACTTAAAACATCATTTTTTAAACCTAAAACCGGACCATAACAAATAAACTCTATTTTATACGTAGATATTTGAACGAGCTTCGATTTGATATCTTATAAGTCCCGTGAGTCGACCCAAGTCAAAAGTTATGGTCTCTGAAAACTGACATGCGCGTGTCACGATCAATTTGTTCTAAAAATTCCAACATTGCATCGTTCACATTTGATTCTCATCTCTTTCTCACGTTTAATACATTAATGGTTATAGATAACACCTGAATTTAGTTCAACCATTCCTTTCCAAATAACCAAAACCCAAGTGGGAATTCTCAATTCTTGTGAGTTAAAGAGTGTTTTGTCTAAAAATACTCAAATGCATAAAAGTATCTCTTAATTGACATCTAGTTTACAAATTTTATTGTTACAATCACATTTAGTTATTTAAAAATACTTCTGTAAGAAACCATAAACAAGTGCTTCCTAATTACATCAAAATACAAACAAATGTTTTATATAAAGATGAGTATATAGTAATTTTTTATTAAATATTGTTGTTTGAAAGTCAAAAAATGTTCCAATTTCCTTATCTTCTTTCTGAATTTCTCCTTACCAGTGCTTATCATTTACTGCAGCAGTGTGACTGAATATCTATCCCGAAGACAAATGTTGCCTTTCCAAGCGAAGGAAGCTGCATACCCATGTCTTTGTTGAATAAATATTAAATGTTATTTTTAGTGTGTGTTAAATTTAGAAGTTAGTGGAAAAATAAAAGGTCAAGAATCTTCGTAGATGAAAGGACAAAGGGTGATAGATTTAATTGTTTTTCAGTTTTTTGGCAAGAGTAGAGTCTATATAAAGGCCTTGTTGATTTCATTTGAAAACACAACTTAAAGGAATACAAAAATTAAATATTTCAAGTGAGTGTATTTTAGTTTTCAAATTGGTATCAGAGCCAATGGCGAATGTAACGGGTCAAATGCCGCTACCACGATTAACGAAGATGAACTACGAGAACTGGAGCATTCAAATGAAAGCTCTTCTCGGCTCTCAAGATGCATGGGAGGTGGTCGAAGAAGGTTTCGAAGAACCAACAAATACCACGGGATATACGGCGGCTCAAAACAAGGCGTTGAAAGAGGCGCGAGCGAAGGATAAGGCGGCATTATACATGTTGTTCCGAGCCGTTGACGAGTCAGGCTTTGAGAAGATTTCCGGTGCAACTACTTCAAAAGAAGCATGGGACATTTTAGGAAAAATGTTCAAAGGAGCCGACCGAGTCAAGCAAGTGCGTCTCCAAACTCTTCGTGGCGAGTTGGAGAGCATGAAGATGAAGGAGTCAGAAAGTGTATCTGACTACATCACGCGTGTACAAGCCGTGGTGAACCAACTCATTCGTAATGGCGAAACGTTAATCGATGCGTGAGTTGTGGAGAAGATTTTAAGATCATTAACTGACAATTTTGAGAATGTTGTGTGTGCGATAGAAGAGTCAAAGGACCTTGCGACGCTCACAGTCGACGAGCTTGCCGGTTCTCTCGAGGCACACGAACAACGTAAGAAGAAAAAAAAAAGGAGGAGACACTCGAGCAAGCACTTCAAACCAAGGCGTCAATCAAAGACGAAAAGGTATTCTATTCTCAAAATTTTTTAGGTAGAGGGCGTGGCCGTGGAAGTCGTGAAAATGGTCGCAGTGGTCAAGGCAACAGTCATGAAAGGTACTATAAGGAGAAGGGACAGTCGAGCTAACCAAATTGGCATGGAAGAGGACGCGGTCGAGGAAGAGGCGGCCGGTCGAACTATTCCAACTTCGAGTGCTACAAGTGTTACAAGTATGGTCACCATGCGAATGATTGCAACTCCGACAAATGTTATAATTGTGGTAACATGGGGCATTTTGCAAAAGATCGTCAAGCCGATAAAAAGGTGGAAGAAACAACCAACCTAGTCTTGGAAGATGAAGCGAATGAAGGCCTTCTCTTGATGGCTCAAAATGAAGTCAACATCAACGATGACACTCTGTGGTACCTTAACTCGGGGCAAGCAACCATATGTGGGGTTATGAGTGCCTATTCAAAGAGATGCAAAAGATTGAAGATGGTCATGTGTCATTTGGAGATGCATCAAAGGTGGAGGTCAAAGGCCGAGGTATGGTTTGTTACTTACAAAAGGATGGCTTAATAGGGTCAATCCAAGATGTTTATTACGTACCAGACCTCAAGACCAACATTTTGAGTATGGGGCAACTCAGGGAGAAAGGTTACTCGATACTTTTAAAAGATCGGGTACTACACTTGAAGGACAAGCAATGACGTCTGGTTGTTCTAGTCAAGATGGGAAGAAATCGGATATACAAATTGAATTTGAGAAGCGTGCGAGAAAAATGTTTGCGAGTCAACGTAGAATACAAGGCGTCACTGTGGCATTTCCGCTTTGGTCACCTACATCATGGTGGTCTAAAAGAGTTAGCAAAGAAGAACATGATGCACGGGCTGCCGGACATGAACTATGAGGGCAAATTTTGTGAAGAATGTGTGCTTGGCAAGCAAGCGAGAACTTCGTTTCAAAATAAGGCAGAATATCGAGCTAAACATACTCTCGAGTTGATTCATACCGATATATGTGGACCAATCGCCCCTGAATCTTTCAGTGGGAAAAGGTATTTCATTTCCTTTATCGATGATTTCTCACGAAAAACTTGGGTTTATTTTCTGAAAGAAAATTCCGAGGCATTCGAGGTGTTCAAAAAGTTCAAAGTGATGGTGGAGAAGGCAACTGGTAGACACATCAAAGCCGTACGATCCGATAGAGGTGGAGAGTATACTTCGACGGCTTTCATGGAGTATTGCGAGGAGCAAGGCATAAGGAGATTTCTGACCGCACCATACTCTCCTCAACAAAACGGTGTGGCTGAGAGGAAGAAACGGACTATTCTCGACATGGTTCGATCAATGCTCAAGAGCAAGAAGATGCCGAAGGCATTCTGGGCAGAATCCGTGCAATGTGCCATCTATGTACAAAATCGATGTCCACATGTGAAGTTAGATGATCAAACACCACAAGAGGCATGGAGCGAACAAAAGTCGATAATTTCTCATCTCAAAGTGTTCGGTAGTGTGGCTTATGCACACGTACCAGATCAACGAAAAATGAAGCTCGAAGACAAAAGCAAAAGGTATATTTTTATTGGGTATTGATGAGAAGACAAAAGGGTACAAGCTACTCGACCTGATAAGCAAGAAGGTGATGGTAAGTCGTGATGTGCATGTAAATGAAGCAAGCGAGTGGGACTGGAACAAGTCGACGGAGGTTATCATCGAAGTTGGAGAATCATCAGTCGTTGCAGCAATAAGTATACCAACAAACTCTAAAACTACCGATGATGAAAATGAACCACGACAACCAAAAATGCGAAGTTTGCAATATTTGTATGATGCGACAAATGAGGTACACCTTGTATGTCTTTTGGGAGATGCTGAAAATATCAGATTTGAAGAGGCGGTGCGAGACAAGAAGTGGCGAACTGCCATTAACGAGGAGATTAAGACGATTGACCGCAACAACACATGGGAGCTAGCAGAATTGCCGAAAGGCAGTCAGTCTATTGGTGTGAAGTAGGTGTTCAAGAAAAAGATGAATGCTCAAGGTGAGATAGAATGTACAAGGCGAGACTTGTTGCGAATGGATACAAGCAAAAGATAGGAACCGATTATGACGAGGTGTTTGCTCCTGTTGCAAGAATGGAGACAATCCGATTACTCATTTCACAAGCTGCTCAATTCAAATGGCCAATATTTCAAATGGATGTCAAGTGGGCATTCTTGAATGGTGTGCTCGAAGAAGATGTCTACATCGAATAACCACCCGGGTTCATGAAAATTGGAGAAGAGAAGAAGGTGCTAAAATTGAAGAAGGCGCTTTACGGATTGAAGCAAGCACTGCGAGCATGGAATACACGTATCGATACATATTTCAAGGAGAACGGGTTCAAGCAATGTCCCTACGAGCATGCCCTTTACGCAAAGAAAATGGAGGTAACATGTTATTTGTTGCTCTTTATGTCGATGACCTCATTTTTATGGGAAACAATGATGAGATGATAGAAGAGTTTAAGGGCACAATGACACGGGAATTTGAGATGACAGATTTGGGCTTGATGAAGTTTTTTCTTGGTTTGGAGGTTAGACAAGTAGAGACGGGTATTTTTGTATCACAGGAGACATATGCAAAATAGATTTTGAAGAAGTACAAGATGACAAATTGCAACCCGGTATCAACACCAATGGAACCAGGTGCAAAACTCTCGAAGTTCGATGGAGGAGAACGTGTCGATGCGAGTAGATACCGGAGTTTGGTAGGAAGCCTTCACTATCTCACATGCACAAGGCCGGATCTTTCATTAAGTGTCGGTATTATAAGTCGGTTCATGGAGGAACCAGTTTATTCACATTGGAAGGCGGTGAAGCGAATCCTACGGTACATCCAAGGAACGGTGTCACTCGGATTGTTCTACTCGAAAGCAGAAGATTACAAGTTGGTTGGCTACTCCGACAGCGATTGGTGCAGACACATAGACGATCAAAAAAGTACATCGGGATATGTGTTCTTTATGGGAGATACTGCGTTTACTTGGCTTTCAAAGAAGCAACCGATCGTGACGCTCTCGACGTGTGAAGCTGAATATGTGGCAGCATCTTGGTGTGTATGTCATGCGATATGGCTTAGAAATTTGTTGAGCAAGATGGAGCTAAAGCAACTAGGTGCAACCGTGATTCAAGTTGACAACAAATCAGCAATGGAGTTGGCAAAGAATCCAGTGAACCATGAAAAAAGCAAACACATTGACGTACGTTTTCACTTTATCCGAGATCATGTGAAGGAAGGAAGTGTGGAATTGGTGCATGTGTCAAGTCAGGATCAAGTTACGGATATCTTCACAAAACCGCTACCGAAAGTACTTCTCGACAATGCAAAAAAATGATTGGCATGACGGATGATAGAAGCATTTAAGTTTATGGGGGAGTTTTGTTGAATAAACATTAAATGTTATTTTTAGTGGGTGTTAAATTTAAAAGTTAGTGAAAAAATAAAAGGTCAAGAGTCTTTGTAGATGAAAGGTCAAGGGGTGATATATTTAATTATTTTTCAGTTTTTTGGTAAGAATAGAATCTATATAAAGGCCTATTTGATTTCATTTGAAAACACAATTTAGAGGAATACAAAAATTAAATATTTTAAGTGAGTGTATTTTAGTTTTCAGTCTCACCCATAACCCAATCTACGATCGCCAGCCGTCCGTTCCAAATTGGCAAAAGATGGTCAATTGTCGGATTTGGCCAAGACGCCATGGGAGGCAAAGGCATTCAAATGTACATGGTCACTGACTATCTCTAGCCTAGCAGAATTCAGCGAAAACAATATCAACAAGATCTGATGACAAGAGGGCGAATTTCTCAGGGTGGATTTGTTATTAATTTCTTCAAGCAGATAGTTACATCAAAGGATGCTTCTAAAAGACGCTCTGGTGCCTGAGGGTCACGACTTGGGAATGAGATATAGTATGCCAGTTAGTCGCCTTCATAGCGTTCTGGCTATGTTTGCTGCGTACGCTGTGATAGAGTCATCGTGTTTATTTAGCTTAACATTTTCTTTCTTTTCTTATGACACCCTATTGATGGTTTAAACTCCTTTCCTTTTTCCTATGGCAGTGAGGTTGTTAAGGGTCGCCGGGCGGCTTTGGCGCGCCTATCTTTCTAGAGAATTTGTATCCCCGCCTTGATCGTATATCCACGAAGACTAGAGCATAATTTAAATGAATAAACTGAAATAAAGATATCGTTCATAATTAAAAAAATGATAAAAGAATGAAACTGAGTTTCATATAATATGTGGTGATATGACACATATAATGTTGAATTTATTGAGCCAACATAATCTGAATTTGAATTTGTTGAGCAAAGCAAATATTAGTGTTGTTAGATCTAACTTGTACCCACGCGGCCCAGCTTTGTGTGGTATTTTAATTTTACATTTTCTTTTTAAATTTCAAATTTTCTATTATAATGTTAAATTTTAGGGAGAAATTGTATAGAATATGTGGGGAATTAACAATCACTTCGGCCGAGACCTAATATCCAATAGGGCTTATAAGCAAGGCCCAACACACATCTCCATGAAGATAGAGCCTAGACCAGTTTAAGTCGTAGGTCCTCCGCCATAGGTGGTGGTCTGAATGATCAAGGGTCCTACACTCTTACGATCGAGGCCACCACGATGATCGAGGTTTAACTAACATCTTCACGACCAAGGCCACCAAGATGGTTGAGGTCTGCTTCACTCCCCTATAGCCGAGGCTTCCCTCCAGCATTTATAACCAAGGCCATGACCATGGCCAAGGTCCTAACTGCAACCCCACGACTGAAGTTACGAGGATGGTCGAGGCCCATCCAAGTCCGTGGCTGAGGATACCCAAGATAGCCTAGGCCCATCTGATGACGAGATGTAAATATGATAACAAGGAAATAACATCTAAATATAACACTCCTTGGAAACTCTAAATGCCATTTAAGGTGTTGAATTATGAAAGGAATCTCCACACTTATGGAAATTCCCCTTAAATATCTCACTTCCTTATTGGAGGAAGAGGGGAGAAGGGGGGGATACATTGCACATAAACAAATAACTGTTGGAGAATTGTTATAAATAGATGGTGCCTCTCACTCAGAGAGGAATGAGATTGACATATGAAGGTGGGGTTGAGGATGAGACTGCCCCGCCATTGACATCCCTAATTACTGAAAGTCTCGTGGTTATTTTCAACCTCTACTAACCATATCTCACATGTTTGTACAAAAATAAAAATAGAAAATTAAGTCAAGATTTTGTATGGAAATATTGAAATCAGAGTGGCAGAACTAAGATTTTTACTCAAGGTCCCGTTTGGTACTAGTAATTCTAGTCCGCAATCATCTCGTAATCCTCCTATTAATTAAATTACTTTGTGTATTTGAAATAATCCTTAAAGTTTATAATAATTTAATTTACTGGTAATTCTAATTTACTTTCTGAGAAGACAATTGAACTGCTTCGAAAAAAAGAAGTAATCCAGAATTACTAAGGTAAATTAATATTGATGATGCAATTAAATTACCTCCTAAACTAATTTTCATTGATTTTACCATAAAATTATACATATGCCAAACATAACATTCTTAAATTTTCATGAATCACTCCATAAAGTACCTAGCATAAACAAACATATCAATTATGTTTTGCTACGAATTCAATTACTACCCACTTGATTGACACAAGTTCAACTGTCATGTTAAATTTAAATTTCACATACCAAACCATCATTCATGGTCAAACTAAAACAAAAAAAAACACATTTATAACAATTTATCATACCCTGCGCCATGTATTTGCACAATTTATAGGGCAGGGGTTCTACGCCTTCCCTCCCCTACCTATATTTGCAAAGAAAAATTCAATTTAACCCAACTTATGATACATCACAAGTTTACACGGTACAATTGGATTCATGCATTTTAATAAGTTAAAAAATTATAACCAATCTGTTTTCACCACGTAAACTTGTGATGCATTACAAATTGGGTCAAATAGCATTGCTCATTTGCAAAATATATATACATTTTCACGTTAGTGGTTTGAGTAGTTATAAATTTATTTTTTGTGAAAAAGAAATTCATAATTATAACTTTAATATATAAAAATTGAAAATAAGAAAGACGGTCATAATTATAATTCTAATACATAAAATTGAAATTCATAATTGTAATACTATGCTAAATAATATTAGAACTTTAAATAATGAAATAAAAAGCATGGATTATTAGATTATGATGCTAAATACCCAAGTCTTTGAAATAAACAGAAAACATAGAATAAAGAAACGCAAAGACATAGAGGCGTGCATGGGAATGCTTGGCATACAATGTATAATAAACTCTTATAAATTAAGATTTACTTTCTGCATGAATTAATTAAGAACGCTTCTCCTTTCACTCTCTCTCTCTGATGATCTCTCTTTCTCTAAAATCTTGCTTTCCTTTCTCTCTCTCTCAAATTTTCACCTCTCAGAAGAAGTTTGCCAGGCATGTTCTCTCTATCTAGGAACAATGACGTACTGATCGAATTGCAACTCTGTGAAATGGCATATATATATGTGTGTGTATGGTTGCTTTCCCTTCCCTACTTGTTCTTCTTGATATTTTCTTCTACTTCTTGTTCATGTTTTTGTTTGTTTTTCCTTGAATCTTCAAAAACCTTTCCTTCTTATCACTGTTTTTCTTGGGCTAAACGAAATAAAGTGGGCGTGAGATATTTAATTAACTTACGTTTTTTGTTATATGCAAACATATGAAGTTTTTTTCTATTACAAGTTTCTGCATGTTATTAGTTAGCCAGTTATTAGTTTATGATTTTTTTATTTCACTACAAGAAATATAACATTTTACATGATTTAATTATAGGGCTTGTAGTCTCCTCCTATAAAGAACTCAATATAATAAGGATTTTTAAGAACCACGTAAAAATAGGGTAATTTCTGGGTTTAATGTGGTTTTAAAATAAATTCTGGAAATAAGATAGTTTTGAAAATAATTCCAAAACTAAGGTGCAAATGACCACGTTAGAAGGCATTTTTTGTAAAGACGACTTCCAGTTGGCAAAAGTCGTCTTTACAAAAGACGCCTTATGTGCAGCCTGGAAGACGTCTTTTGCAAAGATACATTCAGTGAAGAAGCTCACACCTACATACAAAAATCATCAACACAACTCTAGCACAGTCTGCATACAAAAATCATCCATCCTAACTCAACCTGCGTATAAAAATCATCCATCCTGCAGAACATTTCATGACTTTATCACACATTCTCAATGAGCAGCATACATGTTTAACAAATTTTATGACTTTACATTTATATTATTCTACAAAAATTCAAATACAAAAAATATAAATCAATCACGTTCCACACGGTGATCGTCTTCTCATTTTTCTTGGGCGTCTTTCATATGTTTGTAGTTGAGTTATTTGTGATGATGGACCTTCCTCCATAATAGCTGCTGCTACACTTTCTTGCTCTACAATAAGCGGCAGGTCTTCCTCTACAATATGTGGG
The DNA here is from genome assembly GCA_003255025.1 of Datisca glomerata. Classification (NCBI taxonomy): domain Eukaryota; kingdom Viridiplantae; phylum Streptophyta; class Magnoliopsida; order Cucurbitales; family Datiscaceae; genus Datisca; species Datisca glomerata. The sequence goes on along the minus strand of QANY01004768.1, from coordinate 33,534 downwards.
TTTTCATCCACAAAGGAGCATCTTCCACAATAGGAGCATCTTCCACAATAGGTGAGTTTTGGGCACGTCTTCTACCTCCTCCTTCAGGAGCACCAGCTCGTCCACAATGTGTGATTCTTATTGACTTCTTTGAGATGAGTTGTGCACTCCATGCCTTCGGGACAAAAGAGCTTGATAAGCCGCATTCACTTGTCTCATTGCTTGTGCGACTGTCTCACACACATTACGGATTCGAGGCATTATCCAAGACGATTTAGTATCATCAAATGTCAAATTGTTGATATTGTCCAGACTCTCCATCCGCATAGATAAAAAAAATATTATATAAGTTACTTATTAAATGACCATATAAGCCTATTAATTACATAAATTAATAAAAAAGTTACCATTAAATCATATAACGCTCCCTGTTGAATTATGTATCACCGTGTGAATCTCTGATACCATAACATGTATGTGTTATCATATCCATGTTCATCCACGTGCCTCTCAGCAATATGTGTCATATGCTCATCTCATCTCTCAATGTATGCCTGGTGTTGGATGCCCCAATTTAGTTCATTTCTCCCCCTTAAGCCGATGTCATGCAACCGTCTTTCAGTATCACATGGCTCGGGCACAAGTTGAATCATACGAAATTGTCTTAGAACACGATCCGGTCGATGCCATTCTACTATATGAAAGCAAATGAAAGGATAGAGAGGCTGCCATATATCTCCAAGCATGATGCAGTATTCAGGAAGTGTATGGATAATATCATTATAAGGTTGCCATATAACCTATAAAAACTATATTATAAATAATATGATAAAACCTGAGTATTACCTATGTTATAAATAAAAAAGCATAGTATTACCTGATCTGGAGTTTGTCTGTCTAATGCAAATCGATACACTTCAAGAACATGTGTGGAGCTCTCTGTGAGACTAAAAACATCTATCCATCTATGAGATAAATTGCACAGTTAAATACATGTAAATGATAACATACATATATAATAATCAAATGAGTTGACTTACTGTATACTCAAAGGAGGAGGTGGCATTGAAAGTCCATCTTCCCCGACATTATCAATATGAACTAGCCCTGGCTTCCCAAGTTTTCATCTTCCAAACAGCATAAGCAGTAAATACTTTACCTCATAGTAAGGCATCTCTAGCTTCACTTTTCCGCTTTTCAAATAAATTCACATTGCGATAAAATGTAAGCTCAACCAAAGCCGTAACTAGTAACATGTGAGCTCCCTTTAGTACACCGTTAAAGGATTTTGCAACGTTTGTTGTCATCCAACCACATCGGTATCCACCATCGAATGCTAGAGTCCATTTTTCCTTTTCAATATTATCAAAGAAGTGCACACACTGGCTGTTTATTTTCTTCATTTCATCCATGCAGAGTTCAAACTTTATTTGCTGATGTTGCATTCCTGCTCTAAATACTAATTTTTTTAGAGCATTGTTCTTGTATTTGTCATTAAAGTTACTTGTAACATGCCTCAAACAATATCGATGATGGCCTAATGGTTCTGACCATCCAAGTTGCTGATTATGTGTTGCAACTTTTATACCAGCATGTCGGTCAGATATTAACACAAGTCCCTCCCTCTGCGTAACGTAACGCCTCAAGCAATACAAAAACCATAACCAACTATCTATGGTTTCCTCATCAACTATAGCATAAGCAATTGGAAAAATACGTCCGTTTGAATCAACCAACGTGATAATCAACAACTTATGCTTACACTTGCCATATAAAAATGTGCCATCAATTTGAATGACTAGTCTACAATATTTGAATCCTTATATAGCATTAGCAAAAGACCATAACACATATATGAATATTTCATTACCTAGTTCACCGATGTTATGTGTTTCCATTGAACTACAATCCCATGATTCGATTTCTTAAGCATATTCAACAATATTGGTAGTTGCTAGTAAGATTGATCCCAATCACCAAACACTTTAACAATTACCTTTCGTTTAGCTTTTCATACCTTTCTATAATGCACATCGTATCCAAATTTTTTTTCACCACCTGATGAAGTGCTGCAATAGATGTAGTTGGATCCCGTTTCACGACACCCTACAACTTTCGTACAATCAATGTTGAGTCCAACTGTGAATAGTCTTGTGATAATCTTGGATAGACACATGTGTGAGGTCCGGTGTATTAAGTTATTTCAAACATATTATGTGATTTTTGACAACATGCACGAACTTTCCATTGACAATCTTCATTAAACTTCTTGCATTTTATAACCCAAAGGTTTGGCAATGACTCTACCACACTAAAATATTGATGTCTGAGTATCGAGTATCTTTTTAAAGCATACTTAAGGTCTGACTTACTTTCAAAACGTAAACATTTGTATAATTCATTTGTTTCATTCCATATCTCAGTACGTTGGATGGGTATCTGATCTAGTTTTGCATTTACGACATCCCAATCCAACTGAGCAAGGAATGGTGAAGAGGGTTCACGCTGGAGTATTTCAGCTGAGGGGTTTACAACATCATCCTCTTTAACTTGGTCATCATCTTCATCAATAACATTACAAGCATTTATCTCCTCAAACTCTACCAAGAAGAAGCTACATGGAGGGCTAGATGGATTCACATGAACGTCATGAGCATCTGCATCTTCATGTGATAAATAACTACTACTAGGTATATTTTTTTACACTGTAAGATACATGTCATTGTCATGGAATGGAGAAGAAATTGTTGCACTATCGTGTACCTCAACTCCACCACACATATTGTCATTATACAAATTTATGCTAGGACCTCCTACATCTGTAGCATTTTTGGTTAAATATAACTCAATTGTATTTGGCGGAGAAATTTGAAGCACAATAGTAAACATCACATGAGCATCGTTATCATTTCATATCGTAAATTCCACATAATTGAATGGCCCAGTACTAAGAGTAAGTGAGTAACGATAAACTATGTCCAAGTTCCAATGTAGACGGTCAATTGACAAAGTATCATATAAAGTATTATATAGCTCGTTAAAAGCAATCTTCTTATGAATTACAATTCCCCTCATTGAAGGTTGATCATAAGAAACTACATTTGCACCGATTACGACGTTACCATTCATATAACATAAAACTACCATATGCTTTTCCCCTATTTGTCAACCTACTAAGCAATACACAATAATTTCAGAACTAGATCTAAAAATTCTACAAATTAATCTACAAATTCAAAGTTAATAACTATAATTTCATAATATATCAATTCATTCATAAATAAAATCTTACAAATTAAGAGTTTAAACATCACATAATTGAGAAAATGCATCTAAAATTCGAGAACCCAAAACACATGAAAATCTAGGGTTTGAGAGAGATTAAAGAGAGATATTGCAAAATTGATGACATATATCCATACAACATTCATAAAAAATGAACAATTTCAAGATTTGAAGAAAAAATTTAAGAGATCAAAGGAGTTAGAAATATATTTAGGGTTTGAGGAGTTCTTGCTAGTAATTTGAGAGATTGAAATTTTTTTTAGGAATGAGAGTAAGATAAGAGTGAGAGAGTGCAATGCCAGCAAAATGACAGTAAACTCCAGCCACAATCGACGACGAACGGCGGCGGGCTGAGGGGCTTTTGTTTGTGAGCGTTTTATTCGTGAAATAGTATTCTGGTTTCAATTCTGTATTGCGAAGGTTATAAATGTATCGTTGAAGACGTCTTTATAAAAGACACCTTCAACTATTAATGAATGCGTCTTTTATAAAGACATCTTCTACTTTTACAAAAGACACCTTCTACGTTGTCTCATTTGTGATCACGCCAACATAAAAGCGTCTTTTGCAATAACGCATTCGTCTTAACTGTACCTTTTCACCTTACTTTTAAAATTTATTTCAAAAGTACGGTATTTTAATTAAAAATCCGTAAAAACAATTCTTGTTAAACGAGAAAAAAAGAGGGATGCACAAAATTTGGACACGCGGGACTTAGGACTTAAAGCAAATTTTGGAGATGCGAGGTACTGATCTATACTCAAATTGGTTCCTTCTCGAGCTCTCTCAGAAGCTCGATCTTCTTCTTGATTTTCAGAGAGAAGCAACGGAGATCCTCTCTCGATTCTTCTCCAAAATAAAAAGAACAAAGATCCTCTCTCGCAGCTTCTCCCTCTCAGACAACCTAGGGCTAGGCCTTCGTCGAAGAAGAGAGAGCAGAGCTCATCAATTAACTTCTCTGGTCTGATTCTATGGTGCCCTTCACCTCTGAATGGTTATATTTGTTTTGTTAACTAAGTTTTCCTTTTATTTTTATTTCGCCGATAAAAAACTGATAAAGATGTTTTAGTCTGTATTGTCATTTATCTCTACAATTCTTAATCCAAATGTCTTGTCGTCTTAATTAGTGATGAAACTGAAATTATTACAATTTTGTGATTGAAATTATCCATCTACATTCCCGCTTAGATTTTGTAATCAATGATTCTGCTCACCACATTTGGAGTTGAAAAGTGAATATTTTGCTGAATTGTTATGACATTTCTTTACGTACATAAAATTGCGGATGATATTGATGTGGAATTTATTTAGTATCTAATCATCATTTCTGGGCTGAAATTGAAAGTAAAGCTCTGACGGTTTCTTACCACATGCTGAGTTAAATCTTTTTGTTTGTGACAGTGAGCTGCTTGGACTTATTTTAGTTGTAAATTGTTGACTGGTTTTTCCTTTTGTTGAGGAGAAGTGGATTTCAGTGTTTCTTTACAGGATCTATCTGCTGCAGCCTTACCTTATGAAGAGGTTTGCTACTATTTCAATTTCATGCTCATGCCCATTAATAGCCTTGTGATCAAAATTATTCGAGTTCTTCCGTTGGCAGAGTTTCTTCTCTGTTAAATCTTTTATGGAAAGCTAAAATTTCTAGGAAAGTCTAGTTCTTTTTCTGAATCTTAGCCCATCGTAGGGTAGATAACCTTTGACTTGGTTCAAAAACTGCACCTGAACATGGCTTTATCTGCCTCTTTACACGTAATGTGTAGGACGAGTAGCGAGGACAGGATCATATATTCGTCCATTTCCCTTTTGTTTCTTCTTCTTGGAATTTTTTGAGGTCGATGCTTCATTTGAGTTGGGTTTTCCAGAAGAAAGTGGACGCTCTTTTTGGGGAGAGTTTTCTTTTGAAGCTTCTTAGAAAGCTCAAGAGATTGGTGCTCTGGGGTTGCAGCTATTTTATGGTATTTTTGGTACGATCAAAACAATGGATTTTTAAGATTCTGTGGAGGATTTGGAGCTCTTATGGGATAAGATTCATTTTTAAATACCAAGGAGTTCAAGAATATACCTTTGCTTTTTTATTCTGATTGGTTAGCTGCTTGTAAATGTTAAATTTTATTTTTTAGTCTCTTAATTGTTCAGTTAGGATGTCCTTTCCTCCGAACCTTTTTTTTGTTTCTTTTATCTTTAATGAAAGTTTCAGTTTCTTTGACAAAAAAAATGAAAGTTTCAGTTTCTTTGACAAAAAAAATGAAAGTTTCAGTTTCTTATGATTGGTTCACAAATACTATTCCAAGACATACATGGCTCCATAACTTGGTTTGTTTTTCACTGGTCACTAAGTCCAAACTTCAGTAGTGGAGGATATTGTATTTATGTCTTTATTTCAATTCATACAGACGAGATGATCATTCATTGATGAATGATGTGCATTCACGTTATATTTCAAATTTATTTGTTTTACATGATCATCTTGTCTGTATGAATTTTAATTGTCCTTTTTGTTAGTAACTCCAAAAGAACAGATTCTAAATGTACATTCACAACCCATAATACCTTTTGTACATGTATTATGTTTTAACAAGTGATTTGGTGGAATGGTATCATCATGGAGGTATGGTTCAGTGGACAGAGAAATTAAAGCCTTGTGCTGAAGCTTTATATATTGTGGCGTCATTCTGTTCTTTGTCCTGCAGAAATTCCTATGGGAAGCTCGGCAGGATTTAGCTCTCATCATCTTAGCCGTTGTGGTGTCATTTGCATTGGGAATAAAAACAAATGTGTTCTTGGTTCCTTTAGCAGTTCGTTAGTTGTTGTTGCTATTTGCATCAGCAAGCATCATGAACCAGTGTTTAATTATGATTCTCTGTTATATTTATCATTATCAGGTGTTAGCCCTTTCTTATATCTTGAATAAGTTTTAATACACAAGTTTTGACATTGTTATAGTATTTTTTTAGGTGTCTTTTGATGCATATATGGGTAAAAGAAATTCAAAGGTCTGCTGATAACAAACTTTTTATACGTGGACTTTTTGTTTCTGTTTACTAGCTGTTAGTGATTATAGGCATGGAGGTGTGTTTTCTCATTCTTGAGAAGTGTGATGAACCTTTACATTTTTCTTTCAGGTTCACAAAGATCACAAAACACCAATTCTGATGTCTCGTTGCAAAGTAGCAGATGGAGTTGGTAGTTTTGTCCAAACCAAAGATGCGGGATTATTCTTTGCCTCATTTTCTCTGATATATGACGTAAGATGCAGGATTCTTCCTTGCCTCATTTTCTCTAATATGTGAGGTAACATGTGTATTTAAATAATTTTTATAGGTAATTTTTGAAGAAGCTGTGTATAATTTTTTGGTTAGAAGTTGTGTATTTGATTTATATATTTAAGTGCATACATAAATAGTATCTCGACTATTTGGGGTTGCACAGATAAGTGGATCAACCTTGAGGATCAAGTTTCACGATTTCTAGTTTGAGTAGGTTTAAATATGATGTATATGACGCTTTTCTAGAATATGATGTAAATTAATTGATATATTTACTTAAGGTGTCTTCAATGCTGCTTCATTCATTTTATGATACATAAGATATACATTGAAAAATTTTCTGATTTATATGATTCTTCCTAAGCAAAAAGCAACTAGTCTGTTCTTAAAAATATGCTCACTCGGTCATATTTTTTGTAGTGTAGTATACTTAAAAATATGTATTGTTATTTTTTCACAAAATATAAAATGATTATGTGAGCAATGTGAAATTATTTTAAAGTTATTGTTTTATTCTTTAAAATGCATGAACTGCAATCTCTTGTAGGTTTTCAACATGACATCAAATTTTGAAGAGTTAAGTAGTGCAAATTTGAAGTTATTTTGTAGCGTCTGTGAAACTTTTAGATGCTTTTTATTTTTGAAACAAATGTTGTATTAGTTGACTAAGTACTAATTCTTTTAGATGATATACCTTGTGACAATGATCTCCTTATAAGAGGCATAATTTATAACAAAAAACTATATTAATGAGATTCAAAAATTTTTATGGTATCTGATTTAATAGGATATAAATACTTGTGAATGTTAATTCATAAGTATTAAATATACACGTTGAATACATTTAACAGGGGTTCAAAAATCTTAATAAACAACGTTCTACAGGAGTTGAAAAACTCTGTAAAAAGTGAGATATCTTATGGTTCTTTAAGATGAGGCATTGCGCCTTGTGAAAAACGTGGACTTTTAATATGAGAGATTATCACATGTGTCGTGAGATCTTGTGAAATACTTTTCACAGAATTACCTCTTGTAGAATGTTATATTTCTTGTAATATTTTATTATGTATCACTAATGTTTTGTTGTATTAGATAAAACTCTAACTTTTCTTTGATTTATAAATCAAGTTCTTGATAAGTGGTACTTCAATATTTTTTGAGTAACACATTATTGAACTCTCAAAAAGGTGCAATATGTTCTTTCAGTTAATACCTGATCAGAAGTGTGTCTTACATCTATGTAGGTCTTAGTAGCATGAGAAGACTAGCTCAATTTTCATTGATGACATGAATTATGATTTCTCTCTTAATTAGCTATATCAAGTTGTTTTGCTATTTAGTAATTTCTAGCACATAAAATACGCTTTCTCGTTGATTTGACATTTATTCTAGTTCAGTTGTTATTCCATTTCGTTATTTTTTTCTCCTTCTGTGATTTTACTTACTACGTCATATCATAAATATTGATCCTCTTCGTTCGGAATGTAATCATACTCTTTTATGTTTTTTCTTTCCCCTCACCTCTATTAGAAACATGTTTAACTACTATTTGAACCTTAGTTATATATCTCCAGTTGGGGACAATGTCAGACTATTTTAATCTTAGTGAGAAATCTCTTCCTATTCTAATTCCTATTTCAGAAAGAATACACTTAGTGATTCTGTTGATCCTATTTCGGGACACCTAAACTTTAACGATTATATTGAACACACAATGCATGCTGATGATCATACTGATCTTCAACCAACTCATGGTATTTCGATGCAAATACATTCTAATTGTCATGCGCATGCTAATGATCGTACTGATCTTGAACCAACTCATGGTATTTCGATGCAGACACATTCTAATCTTCTTACACATGCTAATGATTATACTGATCTTCAAACAACTAATAGTATTTCGACCTAGACAAATTCTAATCATCCTACTTATGGACGAATATGAAAGAGTATAACTCTTATAGTCTGCATAATTATTACGTTTTTTTGCCTGTTTGGTAATAGGAGATATCATAGGCAAAAAGGGTGAGTTCAATAGAACTAAGGAGCACCTCAATACGTTTGACGCTTTCTAATTTCGATTGTGACATCATTGTTGGAAATGAAACACTCACACAAACAAATTGTATTCAAACTCAAAAAAATAGTACAAGAACACTCTTAAACAACTCACTTCAAGATAGTACAACTCACACTCTCTTATAAGACTTTGTTTCTTCACTCACTTAGAATCTCTTACTCTTCTTGATGCCTAAATCAAAATGGGGAGGGGTATTTATACTACTTACAAACAATTCTACACCACACAAATATTATAATAAAAAATAATAATAACCATACACCTTTTCTTCTACAACCTTCTAATAATATTTTGAGTTAGTAAATGATTTACATGAACAATTACCAAATTACCAAACTCTAGAAGATTTTAAGTAGAAGACTTGTAGTTTTAGACCTTGTTTATGGACCTTGACTCTAATAACAGATCAAGTTTATCAACACTTATTTGGGGTATGGATACGGTGATGTTGTTCCAAATGCAGACAAAACCAAAAAATGGTCAATATTTTTAATTATATTAGGTTTTATAATCAATAACATTTTTTTAAATGATATTCTTGAGTGGGTCCAGAATGCTTGAACTCGTTATGCTATAAATTAGGAATTAACATGAATTTTATGAAGGCTTTGCCTTTTATATTAATCATATGTTGGATTCCATTGAGTGTTGTGATAATACATAAAATCGAGAACATTTATTGGACAGAGTTTCTATTTAACCGTGTTCGATCACAACAGTGAGATATGGGGATGTTTATTTTAAAACAGAAGCGGGTAAAATATTTGCTATATTTTGGCTCTGCTTAAACACCTTAATGGTTACTTAGACATTGCTTGTATTGTCACATATTAGGAAGGAGATAAAAATTAGGAACCCTGGGAAAACAATAAATCTCCTATACTGGTTCAGTGGGTTTTTCATCCCTTCTAGGATGATCCAAAGGTTGTTAAATAACCAACTATACAGGTACAGAGGTGTACCGTAGCATAACCTGGAACACCATTTTAATTAGCAATTTGTTTTCAGCTGGGTTCATTAGCATTTTTAATAGCATATCTTTCTTTTGGGGTCGAACTTCAATACCAGACATGGCTTGCTGTGCTGGAATCAGAGACAGAGTATAAACCAGCTGAGCTTGAATATTAAAGAGGAAGATGAGGTTAGTCTCGTAAGTTGCATCTTGCTGAAAGTTGTTGCCTTACTGCCAAAATGTAATGTACTATGTGTTCGTGGAAATGCCATTTTTTTTTCTGAAAGTTGCTTTGATTTTCGGCTTGCTAACTGTTTCCTTCTTGTGAAGAAGTTGCTGGGCTGGTTAAATTTTTGGCTTTTAATCCTGCAGTTGTTGGAATGAAATTTTAGTAGTGAAGGAAATATTTGAGAATGGAAGAGACTAGATAGTTTAGATGAAGATACTACTTGTATTATTTCTCACTTTTTATTTGTTGGCTTGATTACAAACTCAAAGATATCACTCATATTTATACTAGTGCCACCTCCTAAACCAATGGTTAGAATTTTGCCAACACAATTCTAATCAAATAGTTACTAATAACTCTCTAGAATTATCTTCATAATTCTAAACCTACCCACACATTCTAAACAACTCTATGGACTTTTAGGATAGGTCCTTTTAACTGTACGCTGTTTCATTTATGTTGAATTGCACTAATAAGATAATTAAGCATCTGGAAGACTGAAACATATGCAGGTTTCTGCTCTATGTGTGTTCATGTGTTTGCTTTTGCTAAATGTATTAACCATTAGAGATACCAAGATTAGATTAGCATAATCCATATAGTTGTATATGTACTGTCCCAGCTACTTTGAGGCAAGTGATTCAACAACATGACTACCTTTAGTAGATAACTTTGAGGCAACCCTTGTTTAGATGTATCTTGAACATCCTTTCTAACTATACCATATAGGATTTACTTTCTATGTTTTATTATTTTTATACATTCTTACAGAACCATGAACAAAGTTTTGAAGATATATTTTATGATTCAACCCCTCTGCTCTTTCATGTTTTCAAAACTTTTATGCAGTAAAATGTTCTCATAACATATTGAGAAAATTTTCTGACGTAATAGTAACTAAAATATTTTCGAAACATCTTGAGTTCAGTCGTCGTTGTCTCTCTCGATTAGAGAGTGAACTTTTTTTTCAAATAATCAACGGAAAATAAATATCCACAAAGTATGTTACCAACATGTTACAAGTATTGACTTTACTTGCTCAAAGCAAGTAGCTTAATTACTCTACTTGTATGACAAAGTTACTTATTTATAACTTCTGGTCAAATCAATCCACTTTTAAATATACTTAACCATCATTTTGTAAACATGCTTCTGCTTGAACAATCGGTAATGTTTTCTTTTGTTGTTTGAGAAGTATGTTCATGTAGAAATATCATTCGATTTTGTTAACAGTTACCATAGTTCATGGACTACAATCATCATTAAAACATGATCTGGGTGCCACAACACGTATGGTTAAATGTGTCACACGTGTTAATGAAAAAAATGCTTCAATTGCTACTTGTCATGAAATAACAGTGGGATATTCAATAACATATTCGTACATGTTTATGAATCAATGTTTCACTGATTCTTAACTTTCTTAGTTATCCAATTTCGACTATAACGTAACAATGGTTATTTAACGTACTTTGAATCAAACAGTCGATATTTTATCACCACTGCCATCATTAGCGATTTCCGTCTCGATCATCGGTCTTAGTGGCGATCTTTGGCCAAAATTTGTGACCTACAGATGATCGCCATCAGAATGATGAGGATTACGTGAAGGATGAACGATCGCCATATACCATTATGGTGATCGTTGGCCTACTAGGCGATACAAGTACTTCTAATAGCGATAAGCACAGGATCGCCTTGTTCAACATCTTTCATTTGTTGAACTCCTCCTGCCATAGAATGACACTCGTTTATTTTATAAATTTAAGTTTTACTTTCACGGAGAAATGTATATGAGGAGTGACGGCGAGCTGAGGAGGCGTGGCGAGATGTGGAGTGGCGGTGAGAGAAAGAGGTGTGTTTACATAGGAGGTTGGGTGTGAAAATGGCTTAGTATATGAAAATGACTAGCTAAATGTATTGTGGAGGAGGAAGAAAGTGAAGTTAGGGCTTTCAATTAAATTGAAATGAAAATGGGATCCACATAAAAATGAAAATGAGTTGAGTATGATGACAATTTTGTAATCTTGGGTGGTTTGATCTGATAAGGATAATACGGATCTGTCCATAACTGTTGAAATGCAAAAAAAGAAAGATATTTTTACGTTGTCATTTACACTTATCTAGGCCCTCCAAATATGATGGTTTACGATTTTACATATGAATCAGATCGTCGGGGGATAGATAATATCATAAAATTGAATATTATACGACCATGATCATGAATTTAACAACCACAATTAAATTTTTTGTACATGTTAATGAAAATTTCTTCACTCAGCACTTGTCATGAAATCACACTATGATATTCAATAACATGTTCGTGTGAATTTATGAAACTATGATGGCGATCTGCACCTTGATATGATCGCCATAGATGTGAGAGACCCTTTCCCTTACTTGGCATTTTAAAATTTTGAGGGTTCAACTGAAAGATAAACAAATATGTTGAATGAGTCAATAAATGTTATTGGAGTTTAACAAAATGTTAAAAATTTAACTTTACTATTTGGAGTTCAACAAAAATATGAAGGGGTTCAATAAATATATTGAAGAATCTAACAAAATATTGAAATCTTGGCTTCATTACTTAGGATTTAACAAAAAAGTTGGAAGATTCAACATATGTTGAATGATTCAAGACATGTAGGAGGTTCAACAAAATATTGAAAAATTAGCTTGATTACTTTGAGCTCAACAAAAATGTTGGGGGTTCAACAATTATTTTGAGACGTTTAATTAACAAATGTGTTTGGAGGTAAAGAAAATGTTAAAATTTTGACTTGACTACTTGAGATTCAACAAAATATTGAATATTTTGCTCCCCTGTACATTCGTTGAATCCGAAAAATAAATACCATCAATAAATTTGTTGGTATTATGTTGCTTAGTAAACTTCCCTCCAAACATAAAAACGATCATGAAAAAACAGAAGCAAAAAGACAGACAAAGCTCATTTTTCCATTTTTAGCAAAATGGAACGTGGCTTTAAATACTTTGAAAACCTTTGAAGAAAGTTGAGTTTGTTCTGCGGATTACAACAGCTGCATTTACTGCAGCTACTGCATTTTCATTTGCCACAGCAGCCGCATTAGCTGCTGCTACTGCATTCACTACGGCAGCAGCACTTGCTGCGGCTGCTACATTAGCTGCAGCAACATTAGCTGTTGTTGCATTTGCTGCTGCTGCTGCAGTGGTCACTGCATCTGCTTGGGTAAGAGGATGTGGGAGAGTTGTTGAAATGAGATGGCTGGATAATGGTGTGGTTGATGGAAGAAGTGAGGTGTTGTTTTCATTTTGTGCAGAGGACAACGTTGTAGTGGTAGTGCTGGTGAGAGAGGCGGATGAGGGTGGTGACTGGGGGAGAGAGATCTCTTGCATCCATGAGAGAAATTGAATATTAAGATGAAGGTAATGTAGGATTATAGAATTAGCAAGAGGAACAGAGAGATACGAATAGAGGGGATGAACAATACCGATTCGGCCAGTGCATTTATCTTGGTTGCTCGTGCTCATGCTCATCAGGTGCCCTGAAAAAAAACGACGAAATATAGCAGCGGCCATAAAAGGACGATTGAGCAGTACTAAAATGAAGGGTTTTTTTGCTAAATTATAACCCTCGATAAATCAATTTACAAAAATATACACTTAGGTTTAATTATTTTACTTATCCCAACTCCCGGTCACATTCTCTTCATTTTTTCTTTTTTTCCTCATTGTCGTTCTTACACGCTGGCCTACACTCTTTTTCTCCATCTTTCATCTCCATCTCTCTCCAAAAAATCCATTTTCCTCATAAACCGATTTTCCTAAAGATCTCTATCAACATAATCTATAACAAAAAATCTAAAGGTTGAATCTCTGTGTATTTTATTAAAAAATAATATAATTCACATAAAAAACAATTAAACACAACAAAAATGGTAGATAAAGACAGAACATAGAGAGAGAAATTATAGAGAGAGAATGAGTTTTGTTACTTTTAATGGGCTTTATTGTTTTTTGTGGGTTTTGCTAACATTTGTTAATTTTAATGGGTTTTGTTAATTCTTGTAGGTTTTGTTAATTTTAATTTTGTGAGTTTTGGTGGGTTTTGTTAATTTTGAGAGAGAACGTAGAGAGAGAGAGATAGAGAGAAAGAGCGTTGAGAAAGATAGAGAACGTCGACAAAGAGAGTGTACACGACGCCCGTGTACCCATCGTGTAGTCTACATGATGAGTACATGATGGTCGTATACCTATCGTGTAGTATACAAGATGGGTACATGGACTTGTTTAGGTTTTGAATACTTAATTATGTTTTTTAAATATTAATATTCGGTTTTATTACAAGATAAAATAATTAATCATAAGATCTACAAAAATATTATAACTTATAGATGATTACACAAGTCTACAAGTAGGCTACACGCACGGGGATCGTGTAGCTTACAAGATGGTCTTGTACGCGTCGTGTAGTCTACATAATGGCTATACGATATATGTGTACTCATCGTGTAGTCTACATGATGGCTACACGATATCCATGTACCCATCATGTAGTCTGCATAATGGCTACACGATACTCGTGCAACCACCGTGTAGTGTACAAGATGGTTACACGATACTCATGTACAAGAAGGGCACACCATGCTCGTGTACCTATCATGTAGTCATCGTGTAGACTACACGATGGGTACACAAACATCGTGTAGTCATCATGTAGTCTACAGAATGTGTACACGGGTACTGAATGGTGTACCCATCTGATTTCTCTATGTCCATATTAGTTATTTGAAGAATACATAGACTAAATCAAATCAAAGCCACCAACCTCCTACAGAAATACGCACGTCGTGTCGAAAGAAGCATAAGGAAAAGCTCCAAAATGAAAAGAAAGTTCTAATTATATCATGTGGGTCTCTCTCCCTCTCTCACAAAGAAGCTCCAATTATAAAAAAAAAACCAGAAGCATAAGAGCCCATGCAGAAGCTATTGCCCGTTAGAAAATAGAACAAAAAACAAAGAGTCGAACACACTTCTTCACAATTTTCTAAAGAGAAAGCTCCGATTATATTATCTCGGTCTTTCTCCCAATTCAATGGAACCCCTGAACTCTATTAAATGGTTATTACACTATGAAATCACTAGATTATAAAGGCAAACAAATGTAAATTCAGATTTAAACTTAACAGAAATCACCAAATTCAAAGTAATGGCATTTAACTACAGAAATCAAAGAGAAAATTTCTACGTTGTTTGAAAGGAAAAAAAATTGAACTTCTTGAAACCCAGTCTGAGATATGGTGAAGAACGGTGCGAGGGTTCGTCGCATTTTATGCAAACTTTGTCTGTATGCTCGTCGCACACCACCGCATCGCACACCACCGCACACCATCGCGCTTCGATACAAAAAGAAGTGCGAAGCCTTCATCGTCTTCTTCGTGGGTCTGGGTCTGAAAACCAGATCTAAAATGGCGTGGGTCTGGGCCTTGCACCGTTTCTATAGAGAAAAAAACATATTTGAAATGGAGGAGTTCAGCGAGAATGGAGCCTTCATCAATCATCTTCTTCGATGAGAACACAAAGATCTTCTTCTTCGGTTCATGTCTTCTTCGAGAAAAAACTCATTTTACAGAGAGAGAGAAAAAGCAGAAAGAAAGAGAGAGAGAGTGTGTGCATGAGGTTTGGAGTTTGTGAAATGTAGACATATCAAATTCGTTAAGAATGAGGAGAGTTCTAGATTGACCATTGAGTCTTTCAGGGAGAAAGAAAACCAAGTTTAATCAAAAGTTGTACAAATCAATGAATTAAAAACAAATGGTATGAACCCCATCTCCTGGAGAGATTATTGTGGCTGATGGCAGCAATGAGGCAGCAGCTACAAACTGTTATTTGGTGTATGGATCTCACCTTAAATGATTAAAATATTAATTATGAGGTTCACATTAAATATTAATAAATAATTTATTCTTTAATGTGGGATCCATTAAAGATTTTTTTATATTTCTTTCCCCAAAATATATTTCACACAATTGTTTTTTACATTTCCCTCCACAAAATCATATTTGTTTGATGTTTTTTATTACTTAAGTTGATACTAGAGTTTTTGTGAAAATTCTCTATATATGACAACAGTTGTCACCAACGATCGGACTCTCCCACCGCCACCCATCACTGCCGCCGGATGTCCACCGCCGTAACCGATTTTTTCGGCGGCACCAGCACTAGAATTCTTATTTCTGGTGTCGGCGCCGAAATTCCCTAGGAATTCCTAGTTTTGCTTTTTCCTCCTCGTTCGTCTCGTGTGTTCCTCGTCTTCTCTCGATCAGAATAATATTCAAAATAAAATTACAAAATTCCACGCCCCAAATCGGCTTACACAAAATCTAAGGAAAAAATAAAAAATAAAGTCTAACTCAATAATCATCCTACAATTAACGATCTATTATTTAACCGTACATTCAAAAAAATAAACCATCCATTCTTTCACATATATCAAAATATTATGAACAATGCAAGAAGACCCATATAATATTTAATAAAGAAATATATAATGACCGCTCTGATATCAATTATAGGAAATTCGATGCTCAAGCGGCAGAAGCGTGGTGTTTTTAAAATTTATTAAAAATGAATCTTTTAGAAAATAAATGCAAAGCAACGGTTTTCAAAATAAAAATTTTTATTGAAAACTATTTTCAATCGGATCCATTATATATTTTATACATGGATATAGAATATATATCTCTTGCTGTCTAATCAAGCGTCCTCGCAAACCAACGATCCAAGCGTATAAAAAAAGTCTGCTTGACATGCTCATCATGTACCTAAAAATAAGACGAAACAACAGCAGCTGGCTTGCTCCCTCTTATACAAATCAGAGCAGCAAATAAAACGAAATTGGTCCAAATAAAAATCTGCCCTTCTACAGAAGATCAAATCAAAAGTTCATATAAAAAAACTCTCTCTTGCTGGAGTTTAGCAAAGAACACACTTCAAATGATTTAAAAATAAAAAAACTCACTTCTGTTCTCACGAACAACGAACTTTGAGATCCACACCAAGATCTTTCATGTCAATCTTCAAACACACTAGGACGTGTGTGGGCACGCCAAATATAGCGAGAACACTTTCATGTCTCTAGATACACTCAACACATGAGATCTAGAGACTTTCGGGGAAGGAATAATTTTTTAAAACTAATATATGAGAGAATATAATGATTATTCTCATAAAACTTTTTGATTAACTTTTAATCTCAGAAAGTTTCACCTCATAACAACTGTGTTGTTAGCACACTTAATCAACACAAAGCCAAATAAAATAATATCAATATATATTTTCTAGGCACCCCAAATTTTTTAGGGATATGCACAAAATAATAATTAATAACAAAATTATCATTGTAGTGGAACGCACTGCAACTGCGCACAACTGTTGTGCCACACGGCACTACAGTGTGTCGTGAGGTATCACAGTGCCTCACGACACTGTAATTCACGGCACTACTGTAGTGTCGTGTGGCACTACAGTATTGCACGCCTAACTATAGTGCTCCGTGATAGTATAATAGTAGTCCATGTCAATTTATGATTCTCAATCAGTGATTGACATGTAGTAGTCCAACATATCACGTGACAATTTCTGTAAAATATTTATTTATTTTAATCAGATAAATATCTAGATATCAATTAATTCAAATTAACTTATCTGATTATCTCTATCAACTAGTTCATCGATAATGTCAAATTATTTATTTTAATCACAAATAACTGATTTAGTTGATTCAAATTTTGAATTATTATCAAATAATAATTTAACATTATCTAATTTTACAAACTAGATATATTATCTCACTTATCAATAATTAAAAAATTAATCGATATAATTATTTATATATAATTTTTGAAAATTGATATAAATAATTTAATTAATTAATTAATTACACATAATTATCTCATAATTATGTACTTGCCCCAGAATTATAATTTCTTTTACAAGTTAGTCCTTTTTCTAATGTCCTGAAATATTCACACCCTAGATTGTACTGTACAAAGGTGACTTGGGGATCATGGACCTATAATCTTAAGCTTCAATAAACCAGATTATTAACTAAACTCTTTGATTAAATAATCTTATTTATTAATTTCATAAATACTCCACTATAAATACGAAATTGCACTCTTAGAGATTATTGAATATATTTACAGAGTATTCTCGTGTAGTGCATCGATATAATCATTTCATGTAGTTTTATCCTCCAATTATTGGTTTGTAGATTAGATCTGGTCAAAAATACTGTTTACCTTTCTAATTATTTATTGATCCTTAAGTACCATTAATTCATTAGTGAATGGTTAATTTATAATCATATTATAAATTTGAGCTAATTAATCATTCATATTCAGAACTAACACTTAAGATAATCAATATACGATCCATTAGTAAAGCTTGGATTCTAAATCTTGTAAGATCATGTTTCCAGCCATCCACATCTTTGAATCTCCAAAACAAAAGTCACTAGGATGTTTTACATACAAACTTTAACAAGTGAATCAAAAGGTCCAATAGACATGTACAGGAGTTCATGACTACTCAGAATTTAGACTGATCTACATATGATCATCAGATTGATGTGTATTAAATATTTATGATAAATGACAAGTTAATAAATATATTAATTCACATTGGGCTTGTTATATATATCTTATTATATAAAATATATTCACTAAGATATATATCCACATCGTTAAATCATTAGTGTAAGTGACATAATTGTTTCTAGGTGAGATGATTTGTCCCATTGTGGTTTTTTTCAGAAAAAATTTAACGATGCTAGTTTATGGGTGTTTCTTTGTGTTTTTGTTTGGTTTAGACTCCACTTGTGATATTTCTTTCAGATCATTTTTTGTATGGTCTAAGTTAGATAATGAGAGTATTAAAGAAATATCATCCTAATTGGGATGTCCTGATTCAACTACTTAATTCTTTTTACATCCTAAATTTCTTATTTTTGACCTTAAGATACGCCCCTTATACTCATATATTCTTTTTTGTATTAATGAAAGGCTCTTTCTATTTGAATATTTGATCACTTCTTCTTGACAAAAAGTTATTTTCATTATTTTTTATGATAGTACGTTATTAAAAATTCTCCACTTTCTTCTGTTTCCGGTCAGTAATCATCAACTATTAGGATAAACGGTCAGAAAGTGATTATGGCCTGCTGCAATTGCCAAGTTGAATGAGTTTTCACCATCAAAATCTTTACTCATGTTTGTACTATAATTTTGTACATTTGTAATTTATCCAGAAAGCAATTATGGCTTGCTGCAATTGCCAAGTTTCGCATTTTGATTGGAACTTTATTTGATAAAAGAAGAGCTAGTTGTTTTATACTATTTAAAATTGAGCATTTAAAATAATATTTTATTTATAAACATTTTTTTGAAACAAAATAGAAGTAACATGTTGAATAACCTTTGAATGATATACAGATTAGGATAAATCTAATTTACCCTCTTAGATACCATTGAATTATGTGAACTAGGCATTTATATCCATCAACACTTATTTGTGTTAAAAATTAACAGATCTTTTAATTAAATTTAAACTCTAATTTAAAATTATTAAACACTAAAAAAATCAACTAAAATTATGCTTAAAAAAACTATAAAAAAACACCCAAAATACCAAAAATCCCTAAATTCTGCTTCCCCTCCCCCTTCCCAGGCCCCTTCCCGCGCCACACCCTCCGCGACAGCCCCTCTCCCTCCGGGACTCACCTGGAACGGGGAGGGGAGACGGGTAAAAGAAAAAACATTTAAATTAAAACTTTTGTGCATTTTCCGTAATCATTTTAACTTCTACCAGATTTCAGTTGGGTTTTCGTTGTAATTATCGAGAAATCAAATTTTCTTGTCCAAAAGATAGCTGGTTTTTAGATGAATGTCAAGCATTTTGTTGATTTTCGAGTGAAATTGATCAGATAAAAAGAAAAAAAATTAAAGTTTTCTAAAACTGACAAATGGGTATTTGACCTCTACTATGGAGAGATCCATTTTTATTGCACAGATATCTGGGATGTGGTGTGTGATGATTTTCTTAGTGAGATTGATAAATAAAAAAAAAACAGAGAAGGCAAAGATTTTCAAATTCTTTCATAAGAAGACAATAGGTAAACATGGCTTAATTTTTGTCGTCTTTGTCCATATGATTCTCAAGAATCCATTGACAATGTTCTTGTTGAACTATACAAGGTAGAACTACAACCCACTTTTAATGATTTTATAAATTTGAATGTGTCAAATAATATAAATTGGTGATTTTAAAATTTTGAAGGTGATAAATAGTATATAATTTGATAAATTTATAAATTTAAAGGAGTAATAATATACAATTTAAAATTTTTACCAACCTGAAAGTAGTAAATAATATATTATATGCTAGTTTGACACATATTACATTTTATATATATATATATATATATATATATTACTATATTAAAGGGATAAAATTTTTATTTTCTTTTTTACCCTTTAAGTACCACTAAATATAGTAAGATTATGTTCTTTTATTTATTTTTTCAATTATACTTTTATTCAATAATAATTTACATTTTATTTTACAAAACTCAATAGTTTAAACTATTACTTATTAGGAATTAGAAGGTCCGTGTAGATGAACTTAAAAATCTATATTAGTCGATATTGATAAATTATATTATCTATCTGCATGAATTTTTTGAGATGATATATGATGAGTTCACTTTAATATTTGTTTCTTTTTTAATTTTAGTTTTATACTAAATGTAATCTTGCTCAATGTCTATTATCTTGTTTTCTCTTCTTAAATTTTTTTGACATTTTTATCTCATCTTACGATATACATTTGCAAGGATTATGTATTCCTTAATTCAA
The DNA here is from genome assembly GCA_003255025.1 of Datisca glomerata. Taxonomy (NCBI): domain Eukaryota; kingdom Viridiplantae; phylum Streptophyta; class Magnoliopsida; order Cucurbitales; family Datiscaceae; genus Datisca; species Datisca glomerata. The sequence goes on along the minus strand of QANY01004768.1, from coordinate 12,839 downwards.
AAATTATTAGCAGATAATTTATCATCTCCAAATGATGCATGACTTATTAATATCCGTTTAATTATCCAAAATAGTTAAATTTTGTACATAAGAAAATAACATTTTTATCATTACTTATTTTACTTTTATTTTAGATTTAAAATAATTTCAAATGAGCTAATATATTTCAGTACAAGAAACAAGAGTTTTAGCGGCCAACATTTTGATCGCTAAAGCCCCAAAAAGTCATCGCGATAGGCTTTCGCGATGAACATAAGTTCGTCATGAACTTCGTAGCTTTTGCTTCGTCAGCGAAAGTCTTTCAAAACAAATTTTTGCATCTCGTCGTGTTAGCCTTTAGCGATAAAAAAATTGGTCGTGAAAGACTTTCGTGACGAAAATAAATATTGGTCACGAAAGGCTTGAGCGACGAAAATAAATATTGGTCCCGTAAGGCTTGAGCGACTTTTTTTGCCACCAACTTTTTTTGTCGCAAAATATTTTCGACGACCAAATTTTACATTTCAAAATGTTGTGATAGTAATTAATATCACCTGAAAATCAATTAATATAATAGTTTATTACAAAAATCCTGAATCATAATTCATTATAGGATTTGATTCACAAATGTATCAAAAAAATAAAGAAATAGAGTATTGAAAGTTTGATGTTACAACTACAAAGTTTAACAAATATTCTACAACTCATGTTTCTGTTGTTGAGTCATCGTCAGGAGATGGAAAACCATTTTGACGAGCCCAAGCAAGTAAGCTTTGTAGTTGACTCTTCATCGACTTTATTTGTTTCTTTAGTTCTATATTTTTAACTCCAACTCGACTCTTTTTCTTAGAAGATGTCGGTGGGGCTCCATATCCAAGACTTTTATTTCCCCTGAGAGCTTCTTCAACTATCTCTTTTTCGGAGCGAGGTGTGACATCCTCAGTGACAGAACAAGTTGCCTACCTATCATATTTGCTGCAAAACCCAATAAGTGGCCGAATTGACCCAACCTACAAATATAATTACCAAGTTTGAATTCAAATAAGTACAAAGAAAGCTGATCATGTCCAGCCCGATCAAAATGAATAAAATAGTAAACCAATCTCCATGTTGTCCACATTCTATTGCTAATGTATGCTATGAAATATTATATGTAATGTCTATGTTTTATATGATACTAAGCAATCAAAACTTGTAAGAGCATAATAGACACAGAAAACTAAATTTTGTAACCAGTAAATTTCATTAAAATTATAGTAACCAGTAAATTTCATCAAAATTACAGTAGAATAGAAAAAGGTCATGGTAGCTCTGACGATACTTGGTTAGAGGCTTTTTGACTAATACCTTAGGAAGCGAAACTAAGAAAAGAGATGAATGTTTACTAGAGCTAAGACATACTGAATGGGATAATTACTAAAAGATGCTCCTTCTGGCTGCAAAATCAGAGAGATTGAAGAGCCCATCCTTAGGCCCAATTGGAAGAAAATCAAGAAAATAAAAATAACTATTTTTCATTGAAGATCAACACCAACCTAGATATGGATCAAACCATTACCTGACAACCAATAAGCCGGTAAAGAAGCTGCTGCAGTGCAGGTAGCTGCTCCAACAACTCATCACAACCCAACATCCTTGTTCTACTATGTACCTGTTATCATAAGAAACATAATCACTTTTATAATCACAATTAAGCAGTCTGTTTTAGAATTGTAAATTAGTTAGGCATTTACCTTGACTGATCCTGGTGATGTTTTTGTCAAACATTCTGACTCAATGTCATACTTCAAAATTCTGAAGCACTCTAGTCTCTCTTCTAGAAAGAGTGCAAATGTCCTAACCCATGTAGAATAATCCCAAGCTCGATGAAGAAATATGGGATTATAATAGTGAAGGCAATCTGTGTGAGTTGTTAAGAAGCTCTTCGCTGAAGATAGGATCTCCCTCTTTCAGTGTCCTATGAACAACTATCAAAATCTTCAAGGCAACTTGTTGGACAGTATCAGTTAAGACTTAAGCGCCTAAATATGGAAAGTTTGAACTCCTAATGTATCATTATAAGTTTCTATTTAGGGGGAAGGGTGAACAATGGGACAAATAGAGCTACTTGTTTACAACCAGAAAGTACCATTGTATGTTTTTAGAGCACATATTCTTTGTTAAATAGTTGAATGGATGTCAATATCAATGCATTGCATTCAACCACTAAGTATGTCTGTATATGTATTTTAATTCAATCTCAACAGCAAAATGCAAACTTCTGATTGGAACTAAAAGTATTCGAATAAATTCGGCATTACCCATAAAAAATGCAAATCTAAATAGAGATTCATGAATGTGATTTAAAAACCAAAGGAAACGAGAACATAGATTACATAGCTATGTTTTTCTCCACAGATCCAATGCCAAACTGACACAGAATAAATCCCGGTTACTATAAAACAAATGTCATTAAAAAAACTCACTTCGCACATGTCGTTCTTTAGGAGGGCATTCGACATGATTGGTGGCATTCACAATGGTAATATCCAAATCCTTTAACCAAAAAAGAAAAAAATGAGGAAAAAACAGAGTTCGTTTAAAACCAAATTGCAATTCAACAAAAAAAGAAAAGATACAGAATCAAAGGGTTGTTCCCAATAAGATTAGACGAGGAAGATGTAAGTATGAAGAAATTCTAAAATGGGCATTGAAAATTTAATACATGGGATTTGATAGTCGAACGAAGAAGGTGATTGATGCCCATATTTTGCTTTATATGCAACCAGAAAACATTCAAGAAAAAAATCGAGGTCAAATGGCTGCTGAGAGAGAAACTGACAGAGAGAGAGAGTGAAGAGTGTACCTGAAGAGGGTTCTGAAAAGGAGAAGTAAGAAGGGAAGAAGGAGAAAGAAGAACGAAGAAATGTAAAAGGACATGAGGGAGGCGATTGACGAGGTTGAGGGAGGCGATTGACGAGGTCGAGGGAGATGACTGACAATGTTGAGGGAGATGACTGACAAGGGTTCTGTAAATTGATATTTAGACGAGGTTGAGGGAGACGACTGACGAGGGAGACGAGGAAGACTGTAATCTGCAATTTAGATGAGGTTGAGGGAGAAGAGAAAGGAGGCTTAGCTCTATTGCGGGTGTGGGGATGGGGGAATTAGTCCTGCGCGCAGTTAGGACAATATAACATATAATATGACTTTTGCTGACCAACATATAACATATAATATGGTCGTGAAAATTCCCACTTTTAACGACAAACATATAATTTCGTCACAAAAATTATGATTTTTACCGATGAAATTTGAATTTTCGTCGGCAAAAGCCTGAGAAAAATTTCGCGCACCCTCTCTTTTATTCCCGATTAAATATCTGAGTCTTTTGCGACCAACAAAAGTTTTGATCGCCAAAGGAGGCTTTTAGCCACGAAATTAATTTTGTGGCTAAAATTTTGGTTGCTAAAAGTGATTTTTCTTGTAGTGTTTACTTCAACGCTAATTTAATTTTAAATCTTATGGTATATCTTAAATTACTTTAACACGTGTAAATCATATATTTTTATACTAGTATATATATAAAGACGCTATCAAATTATGGAAACTCATAGAGAACGATTAAACTTATCAAATATAAGAAAAATTATGGACGAATGTACGAGCCTTTATGTCAGATGACATTACTTAGTTTTAGCCTTTGTAAAGTTATTGTAGTAATAACTTGCCTTAGCTAGCCTAAGCTGGTTTTTCTGTTATAACTATATTAGTAAAACTAATCATTGACAATGTATGTACCAACTAACATAATATCACTACATGTGCATTACACATGTGTATTGATTATGTATATATTAAAGGTTGGGTATGTGAGTATTATATTGAGCAATGTGTAGATTTTCATTACTTTTCCCAATAGGTCACATGCAATAGAGAGTCAATACTAGTTTAATATGGGTTTATGAGAATATATATTCATTTGTGCCCCCACCCACACACACATAAATAGGCTCATTTTTATCACGTCTGTTGCATGCAGTTATGCAAATAGCTCATAAGCTTTCAACATAAGTAAATATTTATATATTTCAAATATTTTAATCAGCCACTTAATTTTTTTTCATATTCTCTATTATATAAGAAGATGAATATTTGTGTGCAATTAGCCAAACCATAATCATTTTTCAGGAAGCAGATATTCAAGAATCAATGTTGCTGGGTTTTATTCTATTGTCTGCGTATAACTACTCTTAAGATAAAAGAAGAAAACCAAATGTTACTAATTAAAAAAATATATTTCATCGATGAATAATATTTATTTTACTTTTTTGACTCGTGTTATATGCAAATTATATGAAAATATGATATATGCAAATTATATTAAACTATGATATGTATATATCTACTATATTAAAAGGGGTTTAAAGGGGAGAAACTTTTGAATTCTCTTTTTACCCTTGATGCCTCATTAGATATAGTATATATTGAAATTTTTTGGTTATTTAATACATTTATATTTCTATTCACTAATTATTCCTTTACTAATACTTTATAATGTTAGTATTTTATATTAATATGTTATTAAAAATATGAAAGATCATAATATGATTTTAGAGACATTTATATAATGAACATTTTTTTAATCAATAACAATGATATATTGTCTATCTGCGAGATTTTTTTATACATTGATATATGATGTATACACTTTAATATTTGTTTATATTTTTTTAGTTTGATAATGTGTATGTTTAATGTACTTTATTTATAGTAAAATAGTTTATAATATTCAATTTTCTCTTCTTAAACAAATCTTTTTCGTTAGTTCTTTCATCACATCTTACGATATACATTTGTTAAGATTATGCAATCTTAATTTTAAAAATTATTGTGGATAATTTATTATCTCCAAGTGTGCACGACTTATTAAAATATTCTTCTATCTATAATAGTTTAGTTACAAATATATCATATATATAAGTGAGTACGTCAAATTAAATTTCTTTATATTTCCAATAGTTTAATTGTATGTATCAAAGAATAGTATTTTTGCTATTATTATTTTAACTTTATTTTAGATTTACAATCATTTTAAAAGTTAATGTATACAATGTTAATATTAATTTTAAAACATATTTTATATTAGTTAGTTAAAAAGTCTAAGAATTTGAATTATAAAAAAGTAAACATTAATTATATTGACTCCATATTTTATTTGTTTTCTACTAACTATAACGTATATAAAATGCTTTAATTGGTCTGAATAATAATCGTATTTCCGAGAAGAAACATTATATTTTTTTCCAGAGTAGAAACATTATTTTTTTTCCATCTTTTTTAGCCTACAATAATTTTTTTCTCAATTATCATGAGAAATAAAGTTAAATAGACATACTTATCAAGGAAGATCCTACAGCCAACTCAACGCCAGTTCACAATCAACAGACATAGTAAAATCAGCAAAGATTTGTGGAAGCATAATTCTAGGATCAGTTTCTTATTTAGTTGTAACTTTCTGTAAATATAGAATTTACGTTACTGCTTTCCATAGTTAGATTGTTCAAATGGTTTGTATAAAAACCTGCTATGTACATCAATATATTTTTATGAGATTTAGAATTCTTAAAAGCCAACAATAGTGTTAATCGTTTATATGGTATCAGAGCAGTCGGTCTCTAATGAGATATACTTTCCTTCGAAATGAATACATTTCCTGGGTCCTCCTCTGTCAATCCGATTATTACCATCAACGCTTCCACTACCATCAATGAAAAACTTACGCCTGCTACCTTCCCTCAATGGATAGCCCAATTCGAAGCACTGTTAATTGGCTACGATCTCATCGATTTTGTTACTGGCAAGCTTACATGTCCGGTCATAGATGCGGAAAATTCTGCCACCTCCAAAGCAGCGAATTCCCACTGGATTCGCCAAGATAATCTCATCCTCCATGCTATCCTTGCGTCCACTTCCCTTGCCATCACTCCACTTCTTGCATCCTGCAAAACCTCCCATAATGCTTGGACAACACTCACTCATCTATATGCAGGAAAATCATGAACCAGTGCGATGCAACTCAAGGAGAATCTTACATTGCACACTCGTGGCAGTCGTTCGGTCACTGACTTTCTGCATGCAGTCAAGATAATCGCAGATGAGCTTGTGATTATTGATCATCCCATTTCGGATGATGATTTAACTCTCTACATCTTAAATGGATTGGGTCTCGAGTTCCGTGAAATCGTTGCACCAATTCGTGCTCGAGAATCCTCTCTAAACTTTGAGGAACTTCATGATCTCCTTGTTGGTCATGAAAATTATCTTCGGCGACTGGAAACCAACTCTGCGCAGCAGTTCGTTGCAACTGCAAATTATTCATCTCAGTCTGGAGGAACAAACAACCATGAAAGCCAGCATCGTTCATCCTCCACCAACAAAAGTCGAGACAACAAAAAAAGGTGGGCTTCGAATTCGGGTCCCAGAAAATTCAAACCCAAGTGCCAACTATGTGACCAAGTGGGCCATACGGCCAAAACTTGTTCCAAACTTGGATCCAGTCCTATCACTGCCAACTGCGCGGCGTCCACTACGTCCAAAGATTACAAATGGCTTGTTGATTCCGCCACATCTCACAACATCACAACGGATCTTTCCAATCTTTTGATTCACTCTGAATATGATGGTACTGCTGAAGTTGTAATTGGAGATGGGTCAGGTTTGCCTGTATCTCATGTTGGTTCACTATCTTTTACATCGTCTAATCGTATTTTTCATCTCAAAGATACTTTATGTGTTCCCACCATAAAAAAAAATTAATCTCTGTTCATAATTTCACCAAACATAATGATGTTTATCTTGAATTTCATCCATCTTATTTTTTGGTGAAGGATCGGATCACGGGGGCGACACTACTCAAAGGCGCATGTGAAGATGGTGTGTACTCCTTGCCGGAGAAGCTAGCTATGGCATCCAAAAAAATCACAGCCTATGTTCATGAACGTACCACCACAAATGGTTGGCACAAGAGACTTGGTCATCCATCTTCTAAAATTGTCAATCATTTAATTCGGGCCTTTTCATTACCTACCAATAAAAATGTCAATAAAACTTTATGCAATGCGTGTTCCCAAAATAAAGTCCATTGTCAATCGTTTCATTCTCATGGTTTAACTAGTCAAGCACCACTTGAGTTAATTTATACGGATGTTTGGGGTCCCTCACATGACATTGGTCTTGATGGCTTAAAATATTATCTCATTTTTATTGACCATTACACTAAATATATCTGGCTCTATCCAATGTCTACAAAATCGAGTGTTCAAATTATTTTTCCTCAATTCCGACATCTTGTGGAAAATAGATTTAACACTCGCATCAAGAGTCTATAGTTTGACAACGGAGGTGAATACATTGCTCTAAAATCCTATTTTTTGGTTCATGGTATTGGTCACTACACAACCGCCCCTCATACTCCCCAACAAAATGGCATGTCTGAAAGACGACATCGACATCTTGTTGAAACCGGTCTCACTCTTCTCACAGATGCAAATTTACCTCGCTCATATTGGCCTTATGCCTTTCAAACAGCTGCGTATCTAATTAATAGAATGCCAACTGCAACCTTGAATAACCGAACTCCATTTGAGAAGCTTTTTAATCAAACTCCAGATTATCTCAAACTCAAACAATTCGGTTGTCTTTGCTTCCCGTTGACCCGGCCATATAATAAACACAAGCTTGAGCCCAAAGCCAAGCCGTGTATTTTTGTGGGCTACTCACTCTCTCAAAATGCATACCTATGCTTAAAGCCCACAACCCATCGTGTATACCACTAACGGCATGTGCTATTCGATGAAAGCAAATTCCCCTTTGCTGAACTGTGCCCTAAATCCCGTGAGATCCGAACCACTCCACCATTCTCTGCTGAAATTGATCATCCTGTATTCCTCTCTCTGCCGACCAATCCGTCCCAATCCCTGCAGACTAATCAGCTCCAATCTCTGCCGACAACCACGCCTCAATCTCTGCCGCATGTTGCTCCTCCTGCATCGGGTACTCACCAGACTTCGGCGCCTCTGATGGACTCGTCTAATCCACCGATTTCTCACCAGGTATGTGTTCCTCCCTCCTCTTTATCTGATTTGCCTATTATTTCTCCCATAAATAATCCACCCCCATCCGGTTCTGAAATACCACCTGTGACCTGAAGCCATAATATGGTAACTCGTTCTATGAATAATATTTATAGACCGAAAAGATCATTTCTGGTCACTAGGCATCCGATCCAACCCTCATTGGAACCAAACACAGTTAGTGAGGCCCTATCTGATTCTCAGTGGAGAGATGCCATGTCCTCTGAGCTCACAGCTCTCATGCGCCATGGTACATAACAGCTGGAAATTCCTCCACACGGATGCAATATTATTGGATGCAAGTGGGTTTTTCGGATAAAAAGGTTGGCTGATGGTTCAATTGAACGGTATAAAGCGCGATTAGTCACCAAGGGTTTCAATCAACGACCCGGTCTGGACTATAAAGAAACTTTTAGTCCCGTAGTGAAACCCGTTACCATCCGTACTGTGTTGTCCATTGCTGTAATAAATGGTTGGTCACTTAGACAACTTGATGTCAATAATGCGTTTATGCATGGACATCTTACGGAAAAAGTATACATGAAGCAGCCCCCTGGCTTTCGGGACCCAGAAAAACCAGACCATGTTTGCTGTCTTCGCAAGGCTATATACGGTCTCAAACAAGCACCCCGTGCTTGGTATTCTGCTCTTAAACAAGCACTGATTCAGTTTGGATTTCTGAATACCAAGTCTGACCCTTCTCTGTTTGTTTACACTACTGGTTCAATAATTGTCTATTGCTTAGTGTATGTTGATGATTTAGTCATCACAGGAAATGATTCAAACTTTGTAGCAAATATTATTACTCAGCTTGGCAAAAAAATTTCCATCAAAGATCTGGGTCCCCTGCATTTCTTTCTTGGCATTGAAGTTATTCCTACAAGTCATGGACTGTTCTTAACACAGCATAAATATGTCCGTGATCTCTTGGCTAAAACAAACATGGATGGCGCTAAGGATGTTACAACTCCATTATCAACCTCGGTTGATCTAAAACTAGATGATGGCACTTCAGCAGTAGATTCAACTGAGTATCGTCGTGTCATTGGAACCCTGCAGTATCTCTCTCTAACTCAACCTGGCATCAGCTTTGCAGTCAACAAGTTATCTCAGTTCATGCATCGTCCCACTCTGACTCACTGGACAGCCACAAAACGATTACTTCATTACTTGAAGAACACGATCTTTCATGGCATAACCATTCAAAAAAACATCAATCCAACACTTACATGCTTTTCTGATGCTGACTGGGCAGGAAATCTGGATAATAGAAGTTCCACCTCCGCTTACCTCATTTTACTTGGTACCAATCTCATCTCATGGAGTTCAAAGAAACAACGAGCAATTGCACGGTCATCCACCGAAGCTGAATATAGGGCGTTGGCCACTGCAGCATCTGAGTCTATGTGGATACTTTCACTATTTCAAGAAATGAAGTTCACACTCAAACAGCCACCCTTATTGCTTTGTGACAATTTAGGTGCCACACATCTTAGCTTCAATCCAATTCAGCACTCAAGAATGAAGCATATTCAGATAGACCTTCATTTCGTCAGGGATTTGGTTCAAAAAAATGTTCTTCAAGTGCGACATGTCCATACCAATGATCAGCTGGCAGACTTACTCACAAAGCCTCTCTCGCGTCAAAAAATAGATCAACTCAAAACCAAGATCGGACTTACTGATGGCAGCCCGTTCTTGCGGGGGCGTATCAAGGAAGATCCTACAGCCAACTCAACGCCAGTTCACAATCAACAGACATAGTAAAATCAGCAAAGATTTGTGGAAGCATAATTCTAGGATCAGTTTCTTATTTAGTTGTAACATTCTGTAAATATAGAATTTACGTTACTGCTTTCCATAGTTAGATTGTTCAAATGGTTTGTATAAAAACCTGCTATGTACATCAATATATTTTTATGAGATTTAGAATTCTTAAAAGCCAACAGCAGTGTTAATCGTTTATAATACTAATCATCAGTGACAAATGAAATTTTAAGTTTATTGAAAACATGGTAAGTTAAGAATGAAAATTTGGATAACATAATACCCATTCAGTTTTTCTTGAAGCAAACAGATGTCTCACATTTTCCGGAAACCTCCTAAACATTGCCCATACCAACAACCTCCGAGTATATCCTTACAATTTCTTTTTACTGAGACCTTTTTACTGAGGTGAAGGACCAAAAACTAGCAAACAATAGTAGGATGTTAAGTTCCCTGAAAACTCTAGTAAAAAAATTGCATAGAATAGTCGAGCAATTTTAGTGCAAGACCTCTTGTGGCCTTCTACATTGATATATTGGATGTATCTAAACAACATTACTTTATCTATTAAGAACATGTTTGCTAAACCTTTTTACAAGGATTTCAAACATATTATCAGTAAATATCAAGAAGTATTATTACTACATGAAAAACAGTAAATTTATATACCAGCAGTGAAAAGTAATTAGTTTGTAGAAAATATTGGGCTGCCATTATCAGGAATAAGCAGTACACAATCATTATTAAGAACAAAAATTTACAATAATTACTCGAAGTAAAATAATGAGAAACCTTCTTATAGCATATCTCAGCCAAGATCAATACAAACATCATAAACTCAACCTCCTTAGAAATATTTCAATTCGGACTCTTGTAAATATAAAGATGATACAATGGTGTCACTAATTGAAGCTTCAAACTGATATTCAGAGAGAATGTTCTTTCCCTACATCAAACTTTCCACATGATCTAGAAGTATAATAAATACTTTATGCAACACCATCCTAAGCTTATATATGGAAAAAACTCCATTTATCGCTTCTTTCTTCTTCAATCTACCTTCCACATTAAATTTTTGAATCACCAAATGTTTAGGAACCTAGAAACACATATAGGGGAGAAGATGTGAAAAAGGGCCTCCAATTCAAGATTAAAACCTTGAAAGTGTATCATTTACAAATATAGTTAAACCTCAGCCTATTTAGAATAGAATAAATTAATACATCTTAAATTACATAAGAGATAAACATTTGATAGAAAATCAGGATAGCATTAGGCGAACTACCATCTTCTTCTTTGCCAGCTCCAGAATATCTTCCTCAACACTACTACTGATGACAAATCTGTATATGTTAACTACTTCCCGCTGCCTAATCTGAGAATCCATGAGAATCCCAGAGCTGTGGAGTTAATACGAGATGGAATTATAGAGAGAAAGAGATAGCCGCTATTTGAGAGCGTGCTTCAAAAACTGAGAGAGATATTCACATACAGTGACCAAGACCCATAAAAAACACATAGGATAGTTGAAGGCTTACAGATTACCATCGTAGCTGCTCTTCCAATATGAGAAAATTGCATGACCTTAAGAGCTCTGTTGTTGGAAGAGGCGCTATGGAGAACAATAGGGATAAGGAGAAGAGGGGGAATCAAAGCCTAATATAGAGCTTGTGGTGTAACTGACCATGCAGTGACTGCTACGTCTAGGACTCAGGGAAGAAGAAGGAAAAATGTCTTAGGGCTTGTGGTTGTGGAAATTAGGTTGAAGAAGAAAAGATGTCTTAGGGCTTGGGGTTGGGGAAATTATTCATAATGTTGGCTTGATGGCAATGGTGATGGTGGACACCATTTCTTCCATCAGTTCTAACAATGTTGGTGGTAGATTGATCTTTGATTGGAAATCGAAAAAGCATTGATGCCTAAGTAAATAGTATTATGCTCATACCAGCTAAACTATAGCAAAACATCTACCTCTAAATGTCTTAAATGATTCATCCTCATACTCCACACTAGTTATGGAGTAAATGGAAAGTTAGATACTATCTAAAAATTTTAAAGACTCTAAGAACCATATGGAAATAGCCCCTACTAAAATAAAAAAAGAACTTATAACAATACAAGCTATAAGCTTTTGGATTCGGCTGCTAACTTATTTATTTAACAATACAAGCTATAAGTTTTTTTATTCGGCTGCTAGCTTTTGGATTCGGTTGCTAAATGATTCATCCACATACCTCGCATTAGTTATGGAGCAAATGGAAAGGTAGATACTATCTAAAAATTTTAAAGACTCCAAGAACCATATAGAAATAGCCCCTACTAAATAAGAAAAACTTATAACAATACAAGCTACAAGCTTTTGGATTCGGCTGCTAACTTGTTTATTTAACACTACAAGCTATAAGCTTTTGGATTCGGCTACTAGCTTTTGGATTTGGCTGCTAAATGATTCATCCCCATACCCCACACTAGTTATAGAGAAAATGAAAAAGGTATCTATTATCTAAAAATTTTAAAGACTCCGAGAACCATATGGAAATAGCCCCTACTAAAAAAAAACTTATAACAATACAAGCTATAAACTTTTGGATTCGGCTGCTAACTTGTTTATTTAACAATACAAGCTATAAGCTTTTGGATTCGGCTACTAGCATTTGGATTCAGTTGCTAATGATTCATCCCCGTATCCCACACTAGTTATGGAGCAAATGGAAAGGTAGATGCTATCTAAAAAGTTTAAAAACTCCAAGAACCATATGGAAATAGCCCCTACTAAAATTAAAAAAAAACTTATAACAATAGAAGCTATAAGATTTTATTCGACTACTAACTTGTTTATTTATGAATATTGCATTCAGTTTTTTGAAATTCATTTTAACAGAACCATCTTAAATGATATTGTGAATGAAAAAAAAAACTAAATAAGATAAGGAAAGACATTACAACTTTGGTGTACCATACAGATGCCTCGACATCACC
>QANY01004715.1:1777467-1825594 GCA_003255025.1 Datisca glomerata | reverse complement strand
AGTGGAGCATATGGGTGGAGCACTAAAACTAATAAAGAATAAATAAAAGACAAACAAAGGTGAGGATTGGCAGCTAAGGACACGTGTTTCTTTGGGATCAGGACAATAAAGAGGAAAAAGAAGCTTAAAAACAGCTGTTCAGAAGAGAAAATTATAAGTAAAGAAAATAAGGTGACGAGAAGTAGAGGAAAGAAGATAACAAAAGAAACAAACTGCCGAGAAAAAGTTGTGAGGAGGATGAGGAGGAGAAAAGAAGGATGAATAGAAGAGAAGAGTAGACATACCTGAGAAGAGTTTTATATTTACTTTCTTCTTCTCCAATTGTTCTCCTCTTCATATGCTGAACCCTCCACTGATTTTTGTCTTCTTTTTTTCAGTTTTGTTTATTAAAGTAACCAAACTCAAAGACATATATGAGGCATACGCCTCAACAGCCTTGAGGTGTAAGCCTCAGAGGCGTGCGCCTCATTGAACAGAGGCGGCCGCCTCCTTAGGTACCCTGAGAGGCGTAAGCCTCAGAACCCTGGGAGGCCGCCTCGTTTTGAGGCGCGCCTCAAGGCGTATGCCTTGACGCTTTTTAAAACACTGGCTATGTCATAGTTTTGGTTGAGAATTACTAGCTTATACATGATATTCAAACTAAACAAGATAGCTTCATCCATGTCCTGTGGGATGATCACTTTATTGAATATGAGACAATGATATTGGGATTTATATCAGAATTCAATTTCTTTCTTGTTCCATTCTTATAAATTAAATACATGTTGTACTGTAGATATGGCCAGCGGACAATACAAGGGATCCTTAAGGATGGCTGGAATGCTCTAGCACGCTATTATTTTAATAACTTTTGTGATGGATCAAAACAGGTAGACATCCTTCTTGCCTTCTCTCAAATTATGAACACTAGATTCTTGTGGTTCTATTGCTTTCCTTGCAAGTGTTTTGTTTTTGTTTTTCTTTTTCCTCCTTTCCTTCTCAATTTTGAAACTTTCTAGAAATGCTAATCAGTATGAGAAACTTCATTTTGCGAAAGCCTGCTTTGCATGTAAGGTAAGTTTGGAAATGTAGGCAATCTATATTAAAGTATGCTTATTATTAACTCATATTTGTCCGTTAAATAATACATTCTACAATGTTAAAAGAACTTACAAAAGAGGACAAGAAATCCGTAATACTTCCATTTACAATGTCCATTGCCTCGCCAGCATGAGAGGACCAAAAAGAATGGAATTTCCTTTAAAACTTTTAGGAGTGAACCCATTTGGATGCGATAAATTTCGCATTGTCCCACAACATAAAGTGCCTTATCCTAAAAAGTTCTTGAATTTCTCTCTATCTAAATGCACCAAAGAAAAGAAATTCTGACTCACATACTTGTTGGATATGACTTGTTCTATTCTCTTATATGACAGTTTATCTTTTCCTTTTTGGGAACTTATCTTCGAATTCCATTTACCAATGACTCGTTAAATTGCAACCTTTTCAATTATGGTTACTTACTCTTTGTGTTTCATTTGTTGGCATGCTTGAAGGATGCCATGGATCTCCTGCATGGACATTACATTGTTTCCATCGGCCGAGATTTGATCTCTAAATCTCAGAAAGGTGGCATAGAGGCTGTAGCGGTGAGTAAAGGTTCCTTTAACAATTTTTCCGGTAACTCTGACTTAAAATAACAGAACGTTTGGTGTGGGGAACCTTTGCTTGAGTATGCTCTTCTTGGACTTCTAAAATACTCCAATAATATTTTATACATCGTCTTGTTTGTGTGTGTGTGGAGGGGAAGGGAGGTTGGGATGCCTCGCCAGCTCTTCTGCGTCATGTTTGAGTTCTGCCATTCTCTTTCTGTTATTTTATGGAGTAGTTCAAAAATGATTGTTTATATTCCTGCATATGCGCTTTATCTTTTCACTATCTCTGTAATGATGAAGTTGATGTCATGTTTAGATACAAACGAATGCTTGTCAGCTGAGTTCATATTCTGAACTTATTCTTGACTTAGGTAATATCATGTGAAGTTCATCATCTTATTCTCAGCCGAATTCTTCATGGAGGAAATTGTTGTCTAGACATAATTTTATTTTGCGAATGCTGCTTTGTTTAAGTGAAGCATAAATTAGTTTACTTCTTTGCATCTGAGAGTTCTTAGTTTGAATGATACAATCTTACTCCTTGACAATTCACCTACATGCAATTGAAATAATTTCATTATCTTTAGAGTCATCTAAAGAATTATCTATTTACACCTTTATATTCTTGACTTCTAGTTTCACACCTTAACCTCATGTTATTTCTTTTGCAGTCATTTCCATTGGCTTTATCACTTGTGTTGACTGGATTCTTTCTCGCTACCATGTCGCTGAGGCAAGGTGAGTTGACTTTTGTTGATGGAAAAGATCATATGCTATGTCTGAACAAGAGATTGCAAGTTAATGATATAAAAGGAGAAAAGCATGATGTTAAGTAAATAGTCTAGAATTTTCTTTAAGAATTAGTCATTGAAACATGCAAATGTGAGAGAGAGAGAGAGAGAGAGAGAGAGAGAGAGAGTATATTTGGGTAATATTACCCAAATTAAATCAAGTTTCTCATCTCATTAACTTGGTTTATATAAGCTGCTTTAGATAAATACCCAAGGTGCCAAAGCTGTATTTCTAATTGTATTGCTTTCTATGGCAGTCGGACATGATTTTCGGCACTTGTTCTTTTCAGTTATGTGGGCAAGCCTAAGCGTGGTTATAGCAGGTTTTGTTAGGGCCAATGGTCGGATATTTTGCAATCGGCCATGTCTGCGCAGACCTCAATCTTGAGCTTTGTTCACACTACTTGATTAACTTGAGAAAAGTTTGTGCTGGTTTCGGAAAGCATTCGATTTTTTCTTATTGTTAATAAATTGTAGTTTGTAGCACATTTAAAAAACTATCCAAGCTACAAGCTGCAGTCTCCATCTTTTATTGCCCCTTGTAAACGGAAATTGTGTTGGTTTCAATTGGCTGAACTCGGATCTCTCGTACTTTATCTGCCGTGGGAGAAATTATATTAACCAAAGGCCAGAACCATAAGCACTTCTATATTCAGATTATAAATGTTTAGAAAACTTATACACGATTTACTGTATAATCCCGTGATGCTTGGGTACGAGAGGACCATATTTTAATTGCATTCCCTTGTTTCGTTCCGGGTAAACCTTCAAAATGTCTCTCTCTATAATTCAAATAGATTCATTAAAACCCATCAAACGAAGCGCACCGTGGAGGAAGGCCTATGTGTTCCTCTTACTATCACTCTTTATCGTTCAACTACACAGCTCTATTGTCTACCTCGCTAAACTATCAGAAACTGAGTTTTTGTTTCTATTAATTCATTGGCTCTAGCAAAAACCAACATCTTCCCCCTTACTGCTTCAGCATGGTAGCTCAACTTCCATTGTACTCCATTACACCAATTTACAACCATTTTATTCTGATTCTGTTTCAATCTTATCATTTCCGGACTCTGCTCAAATGCTATTAACTCAGCTTTCATAACACCATAGCAATCTTCTAAAGGGATAAAAATTCACCAAGTTATAGATGTATTTTGTCGGTGAGATTCTTTTAGTTTTCTTATTTAGTGTAAAATGACTTTTAAAATTCGAATCTACGAAAAACTCTTTGGAGCTTTAAAATTCATCAATGATATAACATTTTTTTTGTGATAATATCGACTAAGTTGACTTTTATGGCAGTAAAACTTCACCCAACTATAGGTTAAAAGTCTTTTGTCTTTTGGTCTTTTCCTCAGTTTCAATATGGCCCAGAGCTTGTTTTCCTTTTAATTTTTTTTTATTTTTGAGGTGTCAAAGGTGAATTTCCGCTGGTTGAAGATGTGCGGTGTTGTCAGGTTGAGGGGCATGCTATGCATGCATTTAGTTCCCTCATGCTAGGTTCCCAATAGGAGGAATTTGTTCTTTCAATCTCAACCGTCCGTTTTGATAATACACGATCAAGATCACTTGGGCAATTGCTCCGAGGTGAAAAAGGTGGTCCGACACTTTTTTTGTTTTTTTTTCTTTTTGTTAAATATGATCTGTCCTTTTTTATATCAGACGGATAAAAATCAAACAGATCCCTCTCATGTTCAGAGTATGGAGAATGTGAAAGGAGCTTTAAAACGCCTTAGTGCTAGCAGTTGTGATGATGTGTCCAGACTCCAGACGTGCTCTTGAAACCACACATTGAGCCATACATATTTAGTTGGATATTCAGTCCAACCCCTCGTGCCCCAACTTGAAAGTTATTGAAGAGGTAGTTGTTAAAGAATTTCTCCCCCTTAGAAATGTCGAGGAGAGCTGTTTTGGCTAGAAATCTAGAATTAATTGGATTTCTCTAGTAGGTCAATATTATGCATAGAATATCTCTAGTCTTGGATGAGGAGGGTATTGTTGTACATGTACGAGATCTAAACAAGGTTAAATCGTTAGAGGCCATTTTATAGCATTTCACATATTTTGTGGGTTCTAATCATTTTGATTATTACATTGGCTGGGGTATTCTTATAACCTTGGCTGCTGTAAGACTTTGTTACCTCCCTCTCCTCTTAACTTTAGGACTGGTGCTTTGAGTGGCAAGTTTGGGAACATCTTTCAGATAAGGTCAAGCCTCGCTCACTTCTGTAGCCTCAATCTATGTCATTTGTATTAGGTTCCACTTGAGGGAGCACACTATTGCTCAAAGTCAGGTTAGAATTGCAATCATCATGCCTAGTGTATTCTGCTATATATCTGGAATTCTAGATTCTATTCTGCCTGAAAAGAGGAGCTATTCTTTGTCTGTATAACTCCATCTGTTTGGAAAGTGCAAAAAAGTGAATAAAAGAGTTTGACTCTGGTAGGAAAGGAGTTCAACACTATTTGAGGATTCTACTGAAATTGGGGGGGAGGGGGGGCTAAGGTGCCTCATCATTGGAATCATTTATCATTAGCTTGAGGGGTTTCAGATGTTTGTGCACTGTAAATGTTTTTAGGAAAAATAGCATGACATCAAGTTTTGTTCTTGAGGAACCCTGATGGTTGGATTGTATAGGTTTATCATGGCCTAATGTTGAATTATCTTGTATAAATAAAACTATATGATTTGTTTCTCCTTTTAATAGCTCATTCCTAGACCTCTTCCACAATAAACTCTTAAATATTTGTTATCATCATCTGAAAATTTATAATAAAATGGAGTCAGTATATAAAAATATTCTTAATAAGTAAAATTTCACATATGTAACACAAAACAATATTCACCATAACACGATATAGATCATACACAGAGATTTCAGATCTTTTTTATAGAGTTCGTTAGTCTACTTTCATTAGAACTTGCTACCACACTCAAAACTCAAATTACTCGTTGGTAATTGTTAGTTAATGAGATGAAACCAGTTGTAAAAATGTCTTCTAACAATACTAACCAAATCACATGACAGAGACCATCTCCCCAAAGATTAGACAAACAGAGATCTTTTTCGAAGGATAAGGCAAATAGAGGAGAATAGTAGGTACATGACTCTAATGGCACAAAATATTTTCTTTCATGCACTAATATAGTATTCTTGTTATCTTGTAACATATATTAAACTTCCGAACATATAGTCTAATACAACACATCAACAGCATAAGATAACCATAACAAGAACAAGAAAACATCACAAATCATTACACATCATAAAATACCAATATAGTTTTATTATAAATGTTCAGATAAACAATTAAAATAATTACATATGCAAACCTTCATTTACCTTATATATCTATGCAAATGCCTAAAGTTCAAGTTCTGAAAGGATAAATGCAAATCCTACTTTTAGATGTTTTTCATACACTAACGAAAAAGAGAGTTTTGAAGTCTAGATTTGAAAATTCTTTATAAAATGTTCAGAATATGTAAAATTATAAATATGAACTCCAAATATGCTAATTAATGTCTTAGGAATCTTTGTTTAAAAGTTTATAATTTTATGAATTTATTTTTTATCTATAACCATCCCCATCTATGATTTGTCTGGTTGTGAAATGAGATTAAGATTTGGATGCTTAACTTATCACTTGAGATATCATACCTTATCTAAAAATATATACATATGATGAAAATATATATAAAATATTTGGGTTAAAATGATGTCGTTTACGTTGAAAACAAAGTCGTGAAAATTAAAGTGGTCTGCTCCCAGCTTTCTGATTCTTAAAGGTGATTTGAAAAAAAAAAATTAGACATTTCTTCTCATTTCGATTGGAACCAATATTTTCTTAGTGAAAGAAAATTGTTTCTCTCCACTCTTAGATTCTTACCAATAATCTACAACAATCAGTTTTAATTCTACTTCTTGTACAAATCATAACACCAACTTCAGAACATGTCGACTGTTGATACCAAAATCTCAACAGTACAGATACATATATTTCTTGCTTAGTACGAGCGTCCTCCTAGCCAGGGGATCCACAAAACACAAACAAAGAACCCGAAGGCAGGGAGAACCGGGGGTGGTTGCCTCGCCTAGGGCCTCTAATGCCTAAGTCAATATTCTGGCGTTATTTTGTCATAGTTTCCTTAAGGGAGAAATAACACACCTCTCTTTCAAGTAGACAGTGGTATTTATACCTGAGCCTCACGGAAGATGGCGTGTCAAACAAGCCTCGGGAGTGTGCAGGGGAAGCCTTCTGAGACACGATGACTGTCATTGATTGAACGGGTGGGAGGTGACCTTAGACATAAAGTGACGGACATTAAATGTTGATGTGCTTTCAATGTGACATATAAGGGGCTGATCTGACATTCTGTCACGACAATTAGACTTGTTGGATGTTTGGGTCTATGAGAAGGTCCCTCTTAGGATGTTAATTTTGTCGAAAATGATGACCCTGGCACTTGGGGTTATCCGAGCTTTCTTTGCGACTCCATTCTTGTTGTCCTTCATGTGTCCAAGTTTGTGCGACCCAAGCTTCCTCGAGACGAACAATATTAAGTTGGTTCCTCTCCTTTGAAACTTTCCCTTGTCATGAACTTTTTTATGCGGTGTGACACGTGTCATCACATCATTGATGGTCAAGAAACACCTATAACAGTTACCCCCAATCGAGGACTTAAGTGGCTTTATTTGCCCAGGTCGGAAGACTTCATCCAAGTTTCTCATTTGAGCTACCTCTATAAGGTGATAAGCTAAGGGCTCCGCTTATCATAGGCAATTCACGCTTGTGCTTAAAATTTATTCGGTTGAGACACCCGTACGGAATGAAATTGACTATCTAACTGTCGTTTATCGTGACTTGTTCGTCGCACATGCGTTGTTTCACCTTTATTGCAATTTAAGGCCATTAGTATTTTAAGAGTGAGGGAAATAATGGCGTGTGGGTGCGCATAAAGGAGGGTAAGGGTCGTTAGCCGTAAAGCCTGACACATTGATGTGTCACTTCGTCTCTAGTGTATTGCCTCATCCGTGCGGTCATTTGAATGATGTTTGGTCTTCCAAAACTTTCTCATTGGTTCATGAAACAGTCGTTCATTGGGCGTAGGATTGTCTCAACGCTTGCCATCATGGCCTATTTTAATGCCCATTAAATGAGCGGTTTCCTTCATCAAGGCCTATAAATAGGCGGTTCTCCTTCTCAGTTTCTTCATCCTCACCTTTAAAGAGTTGAAACCTTTGCCAAACCTCATTCTTGCCTAAGTTCTTCTTCTTCCACGATTCTGACAACATTGGGAGTGGGTAAAGCATCTTTTCTTCCCCACATCCTTTGGGATCATCTCGAACTCGAGCATGGTCACTTCCTTCCTTTCTTACCTTAAGTGGGAGAGATTAAGGCCTTTTTCATCCTCAGCTTAGAAATTGCGTACTGCCCGCAGTTTGAATTTACTTTTTGGCTCAACTTGGTGTGGGCCTCAGACCAAGTCATTGTGGTCTTGAATCCTTGGCCGACAAGTGACCAGAGCCCTCAAGACCTCAGAAGAGTTCAAGAAAGTCATGGAAATCCTACGACCATTGCCCCACGTGGGGGAGTCTTTTACTTTTAAGTTAGCCTCAGGAGGGGGTTCGTCCTCTAAGGAGGTGATCTTTGTAATATTTCTTTTTCTTATTCCCGTCTAGATCCTTATTCTCGTCTGATGAGATAGAGCGCTCGACAGACATCACTTTTTACCTTTGATGTCTAGTAAGACATTCCTTCTCTGGCTAGACCCTTATTCCCATTTGGCGAGCTAGAGCACTCGAAAGACATCACTTTTAACCTTTGACGTCTAGCAAGCATTCCTGCTCAGGCTAGATCCTTATTCTCATCTAGAGAGTTAGGGAGCTCGACAGACATCACTTTTTACATTTGATGTCTAGTCAGGTATTCTTGCTCTAGTTAGATCCTTATTCTCGCCTAGCGAGCTAGAGTGTTCGGCTGACATCACTTTTTACATTTGATTTCTAGCTAGAGATTCCTACTCAGGCTAGATCCTTATTCCCATCTGGCGAGCAAGAACACTAAGCAAAAATCACTTTTAAATATTTGATGTTTAGCCATACATTCTTGCTCTAAAGATATCATTATTCTCGTCCGGTGAGCTAAAGAGCTCGGCATACATTACTTTTACCTTCAATGTCTAGCCAGGCACTCCTGCTCTGGCTAGATCCTTATTCTCATCTTGCGAGCTAGAGCGCTCAGCAGACATCACTTTTTACCTTTGATGTCTAGCCAGACATTCTTACTCTGGCTAGATCCTTATTTTCATCTGGCGAACTAGATCCCTCGGCAGACGCACTTTTTACTTTGATGTCTAGTCAGGCATTCCTGCTCTAGCTAAATCCTTATTCCCGTCTGGCGAGCTAGATTGCCACACCAGACATCACTTTTTAATCTCGTCTGGAGACTTAGATTGTCACGCCATACATCACTTTTCAATCTTGACTGGTGAGCTAGATTGCCACACCAGATATCACTTTTTAATCCTGTCTGGTGAACTAGATTGTCACACTAGACACACTTTTTAATTCTATCTGGTGAGCTAGATTGTCACACCAGACATCACTTTTTAATCCCATCTAGTGAGCTAGATTTCCACATCAAACATCAATTTTTAATCATTTGTTGCACGTTGTGGAAGAGTTAGATTTTCCTTTTATTTAACAAATGTTGTTGTGTCATAATTTCGGTTGTCCGCTACACCTTGGCGTTAGCTGTTAAAAAGGAGGTCACTTCTTCTACTCTGATTGGGGGAGGGTAGAGGTGGAGCACTTAATATTGATGGGTTTCCAATTTCCCTAGCTACCGCTTCCGTGCCTTATCGAGACGTGGTGCACCCTTCTTTTCGAGCTTCATCTTCACTTTCTTGTTGGAACTCCATGAGCTCCCCATTCTGCTTAGGAGTAAGTGTCGACTCGTCTAAAGTCGTTTTCTATTTTTTCTTTTTTTTCTGCCTTAATGGAAGAATGATCATCTCGGTTCTTCACATTCCTTCCAGGGCTGCTCTTCTGGCGGTGTGTCGATCACAGGCTTCTCGCTTCTTATAGGTTCATCCGTTCCATGTGGGAGCTTGGGAGGAACACGCTCGAGTGCCCCACTATTAAAACCCTTATTCTCTTGAAGGCTGGTGTAAAAACTCTTATGATTACCCCCATTCTATGACATGGGCCTCAGGTTAGGCTTAACCTTAAGCCAGTGTACCAATTTTAACACAATCTACGTCCTTCCATTTTACCCGAGGTGAGATGTAAAAGTTGGGAGCTATATAGCCCAAATTCGTGAAACTTGGCTCATATCCGTTATTTGTCAGGAGAGGCATGTCGTGGAAAACTGATGTAAGGTCTTGTATTTCAAATGGGGTGTCTCTCTTATGAACCATTTTATGCTCATTCATTTATCTCCTCGGGATGACCCCAACCAGAAACTCCACCACTAAAGAGGAGCTTGGCCATTTGAAGTCTGGTTTCGATTCAGTCCCGGTTTCCTTGAGAGGTGGCAGTTTGTCTAAGTCAGGGCATTGTCTCATCCTTTCCTGGATATTTTTATCCTAGGGTTCCGCAACACATGACGACTCCAGCATCGAGCCTTTAAGTCACGGGGGAGGCTCATTTCCACGCAAGAGACTGCTACGATTCGAGCGATGACTAGTGTGTCCTTCCTACCTCTCCTAGCCACCTCAAAGGTTATAGCTTCCTTATTCTTCTTCCTTCATTGTGTGATCATCATGACAAGATATAATCCTCCCCCCCTCCTCCCCCCTCATCCCTAGTAATTCATTTTAATTTTTACGAAATCCCCTTTCGAAAAAGACTAGCTTTAGAACAAAATAGGTTTTTTAGTAAAAAGAACCGTTTGGAAAGTAAAATTGGATAAATGATCAAGTTTTTAAAATTAGGAATTTATGTCATTTTCTAATTCTGAAATCACTTTTCTGTAGCAAATAATTTTTACTTTTTAATTTTTGTTTGTTAATAATCATAAAGCTACATGCCCTTAGCAAGTAGTTTTTACATTATTTATTTTTTTGTCTATATTTATAAAAACTACTTATTCTAAACAAGTAAATTATATAAATTACTTACTCAGACCAAATGGTTTCTGTCTTAATCAATTTTTTAAAGTTCAGAATCATAAAACTACTTGCCCATGGTAAGTCATTAATAAAAGTACTTTATTTGAGCAAAACTATTTGATTTTGGCAAGTAGTTTAAAAAAACTACTTGATCTAAGCATGTAGTTTGACTTATTTATTTTTGTTTGTCTAAAGTTTTTTAAGATCTAAGATTTATTTTACATAAAAGGATAAAGAAAATGTTTTCGTCACAAGTCAAAATAGTCTTATCTTTTGAAAACATTAAGAAAAATTCTACTAACACCCCAGAACTTTCATTAAATGATACTTACACACCCTCTAGGTTAAAAAATATTCTTCATACCATGTGTCGCTTTTAAGTATGGATACTCATACTCCCTTTGAAGGTGGTCCCCTATTAAAGTTAGACCAAATGAGATGAAATTACATGAATACCCCCAACTTATCTATTTGGAAACATATCCCCTTCAAAAATCCTTCCTTAAAACCCATCTCCTTCATTTTGAAACCCCTGAGACCACATTGCTATTCTCCTCACCAAACCCTCCGTCCACCCCATTACGTTCTCACATACCACCTCAATTTACTTCTCAAAAATCATTTGCTATGACAAGTACATTGAATGGGTGCTTATAATCCAATAAATATATGATTAAGGCATATTTGATTACACTAGTTGAACACACGTATTAAGATTTTTAAAATGCATATAGAATTTAAAATTAATATTAAAATTGAAGTAAATACATAATCTTTATAAATAATTGTAAATCTAAATTAAAAGTAAAATAGTAGTAATAATAAATACATTAGCTTATTGTAATATTGTCACAATTGTACTATATAACTTTGCTATTTGAATGATGTAGAAAATGATTATTCATCAAATTATTAGATTCTTTCACAATAATTTCAAAAATTCATCAACGTTTATCTTTATGAATATTTGAGTTTCTAATTGTATAACATTATAAAAATATTCAATTTCAAGGACTATTTAAAAACAAAAATTATTAAATAGAAAATAATATTTTATTATATGAATAAAATTAACTGAAAAAATGTAAAAACTCTAATTTGTACTATATTTAAGGAGGCTTGAATGGTAAAACTGAGAATCAAAAGCTTATCCCCATTTATCGTCTCAAATACCACCTCAATTCACGTCTAAAAAATCATTTGCTATAACAAGTACTTTGAACGGATGCTTACAATCTTTAATATATTAAAAGTGAGATGAGAATGAGAATAATATTTAGGCGTTTTTGCCCACTCCATATTTTACAGTTTTCAATTTACCCTTTAAGTTTATCAACGGTGCATCAATGTTAGTTAATTTTTCTTTTTTCTTTTTTCTTATAATGGTGTCTATCTTGACAAAGTTTTTCACCTTTTTATTCCTTTAAACTTTATTTATAGATATGCTAATATTTTATGTTATTTCTTTCGTAAAGA
The DNA here is from genome assembly GCA_003255025.1 of Datisca glomerata. Taxonomy (NCBI): domain Eukaryota; kingdom Viridiplantae; phylum Streptophyta; class Magnoliopsida; order Cucurbitales; family Datiscaceae; genus Datisca; species Datisca glomerata. The sequence goes on along the minus strand of QANY01004715.1, from coordinate 1,813,574 downwards.
AATATTTTAGAAAATTCAATTAACTAAAAAAACAAAATATATTTTTATGTTCATTTGTCAAATAAAAATTATAGATATAATGTACTAAATATATCAAATTAAACATTATCCTAGAGTGCGCACATATGATTTTCTAAAAATAATTAGCTTAATTGGAGAAATTTTGATGAGTAAGACTTATGGAAGTAATAATAATTATAATAGAAGCGGGAACAAATAAATGTATGTTCTTCAAAAATTTTATTCTTATTGACATTTTTTTATAGTGTGGGTATTCGGGGATTCACCCCGATTTTTATTGACAATTATATATGAGAAATTATCAAAATATCAAGAAAAACGTACATATCGCGTGCGTCACACATGTAATTTAACTAGTCCAATAAATATATGGTTAAGCATATTTGATTACAATATATTTGCTTTGCACGTATTAAGATATTTAAAATAAACAGAGAGTTTAAAATTAATATTAAAGTTGAAGTAATTGCATATCTTTACAAATAATTGTAAATCTAGACTAAAAGGAAAATATTGGTAATAATAATATATAGCTTATTTGTAATATTGCCAGAATTATACTATATAGCTTTGCTATTTGAATGATACAGAAAATAATTATTCATCAAATTATCAGAGTCTATCACAATAATTTTAAAAATTCATCAAAGTTTATCTTTATGAATATTTCTGATTATATAATATTATAAAATATTTAATTTCTAGAACTATTTATAAATAAATTATTATTCAATAAAAAATAATGATGTTTGAGAATCATAGTTCAGATTTTTCTGATTAATACATTGTTTGTCTTTTGCTCCTATCTGATTACCCATCTGCACATTTTTATTTTCAATTCTACAGAAATCATTTTTTTCATAAATATGATTGTAATTCAGCTTCGTGGTGAACCTATGAATGCTTGCAATGTGCATTATTACGTCTTTGCTTGAATCCTAGGCACACTAAAGTTCCACCTTTTGTTCATTGCTGGAAAATCTTTGAACTTAAACTTCAGTGATTCAAAATAACACTATGTTCCTTGCGCCACCACCCGCAGCCTCTAGGTCCTCCGGCTGTTGAAGATTATGGTAGAAGACAATATTATTAGGTTAGGGATTGGTTGGGAACGAATGGGTAAAAAATGATAATAATTGTATTTTAATAAAAGACAAAACATTGTAGTAAAATCCAGTTTTGAGTGAGGGTATAATTGTCTCTTAATAATATTTTTCAAAAAATCTAATAGATAAAGTATGAGTGTCCATATTTAATAACGACGTGTGGTGTAAGTGATATTTTTAAATCCAAAAAGGGATTTTTGAGTATTCTATAGTACTTTTGGAAAAAAAATAATTAAAATACAGTACTTTTGATACTAATTCCAAAAGCAAGGTGAAATGGTACACCTAAGAACGAAGACATCTTTGCAAAAGACGCCTTCGTGGTGGCGTGGGCACAAATATGAGGCCACGTAGAAGGCGTCTTTACACATTAATAGTAGAAGGCGTCTTTTATAAAGATGCCTTTAACACGAAATTTCCAACTTATCGATTTATATTGAAAAGCCCCTTGATTGTAGCATTCAAAGCGGACAACTCCAATAAGACCACTTTGGTTTCACCTCAAGAGCAAATCCCTTTGCCTATAGAAATTAATAAAAAGCCATAAGAGATTCTGAGGATGAAAATGATAAATCCAGAGGCTTGTTCAGGACCATTCGGCTTCCAGAAAGGAGAAGCATGTGTCCTTACAAAAAGACTTTCAGGCTGCACTGAATGCGTCTTTTGAAAAGATGACTTTTGCCAACTGGAAGTCGTCTTTACAAAAGACGTCTTCTAACGTAGCTAAAACTATCTTATTTTAAGAATTTTTTTTAAATCACATTAAAACCCAAAAATTTCCCTCTAAAAAGAGTGTGAATATCATTTAATGAAACAATGTTTTTTTTAAAAAAAAATTATAGCACATTTTTTTAAAATGCATTGTCAAAATCTATTTTTTTCCAAAAAAAACCGTCTTCTTTGTGCATGCTCATTTTGTGGGACTTTTGAGTATTCTATAGTAATTTTGAAAAAAAAAATTAAAATATGGTATTTTTGAAACTAATTCCAAAATAAGATAGTTTAGGACACCTGGGGCGAAGGCAAAAGACGCCTTCGTGGTGGTGTGACCCAAATATGGGCCATGTAAAAGACGTGTTTTGCAAAGACGCCTTCACACATTTTCCTTTTAATACCGGCGACCGAAAGCAGAAGCTTATCACAGCCCGCGAAGAAGAATGCCTTAGCCCGTGAACACCTCCCTTCCCTGCCGCTGTTCGCCGTCAATTGTGGCCGAAGTTTTACTGCCATTTCGTCGGCATTACATCCTTTCACTCTTATTTCATAGTCATTCACAAAAAAAATTCTCAATCTCTCAAATCATTAGCAAGAACATCTCAAACCCTAGGTATATTTCTAACTCCTTTGATCTCTTAAATTTGTTCTTCAAATCTTGAAATTATTCATTTTTATGAATGTTGTATGGATATATGCCATCAATTTTGTGATATCTCTCTTTAATCTCTCTCAAACCCTAGATTTTCATATGTTTTGGGTTCTTGAAATTATTTATGAATGGGTTGATATATATTATGAAATTGTAGTTATTAACTTTGAATTTGTAGATTAATTTGTAGAATTTCTAGATCTAGTTCTGAAATTGTTGTGTATTGTTTAGTAGGTTGACAAATGGGGGAAAGACCTATGGTAGTTTTATGTTACATGAATGGTAATATCGTAATCAGTGCAAATGTAGTTTCTTATTAAGAACCTTCAATGAGGAGAATTGTAATTCATAAGAAGATTACTTTTAACGAGCTATATAATACTTTATGTGAAGTCTTGTCAATTGACCGTCTACATTAGATAGTCATTGGAGAGAGCCAAGTACTCATAGTAAATGTGGGCTTTGTCAACAAGAGGGACATAACCGTCGAAATTGTCCTTCTCGTAATGGAGGACAATCTTCAAATGACTCATAATATTTGACTTAGTACATTTTTAATATAGTTCAATGTAATATTTAACTTAGTACATTTTTATGTAATTCAATGTAATATTTGACTTAATACATTTTTATGTAATTCAATGTAATATTTGACTTATTACATTTTTATGTAATTCAATGTAATATTTGACTTAGTACATTTTTATGTAATTCAATGTAATATTTAACTTAGTACATTTTTATGTGATTCAATATAATCATTGTATTTCAAACGACACTTATTTTCTGAGCAAGAGCCATACACGCCGCCGGCCTTTTATACATTTGGAGGTGAGTCGGTGACTCAATTTGGTTCTACTTCCGAACCATTTCAGCAACCTCAATGGCGTAGAGGAGGACGAGCTAACGCTCCTGAAAGAGGAGGTAGAAGACGTGCCCGAAACTCGCCCTATTGTGGATGAAGAAGACCCACATATTGTGGAGGAAGACCTGCTGCTTATTGTAGAGGAAGAAAGTGTAGCAACAACTATTATGGAGGAAGGTTCATCATCACAAGTAACTCAACTACAAACATATGAAAGACGTCTAAGAAGAATGAGAAGACGACCACCTTGTGGAACATGATTGATTTATATTTTTTGTATTTGGATTGGTGTAGAATAATATAAATGTAAGGTAATAAAATTTGTTAAAAATGTATGCTGTTTCATTGAGAATGTTAAAAATGTATGTTGTTTCATTGAGAATGTTATAAAATGTTCTACAGGATGGATGATTTTTGTATACAAGGTTGTGTTGATGATTTTTGTAACGTGGGGAACATCTTTCAAAGACGCCTTTAGGTTACACTTGAATCGTAATTTTGAAATCATCTTTATAAAAGACACTTTTCAACGTGATCATTTTTATCATAATTTTAAAATTAATTTCAAAACTAAATTATTTTTAAATTTATTTTAAAAATCACATAAAAATCAGAAATATCCGGTTTTGTGTCCGGTGACATCAGGCAATATCTCTCGGAAAAAAAAAACGTCAGGCAGTAAATGGAGAGGCTGAAAACTATGGTTCCGGAAAGCTTGAAACAAAGGGTGAAGGAGAGCACATCTGATGATCTTCCTTTTTTATGTTCATCTGTACTCTCCTTGTTTCATCAGTCGGAAGTCTTCCACCAGGTAATTTAGCTTATTCCCTCGCATGTTTCTTTTAATTAACAATTTAAACGTAAAATTTAGTCTGTGAAAAAAAGGTGGTTGTGAGGAACAATAACCAAACATCAGATGTTCATAATATCTATTTTCTCAGCTTATCAGAGACTTAGCCACGGTTCCAGAAAGGGCTCTATGTGCGAAAAATAAGGATGCAGCTCTGGAATCGAAGAGACTGGGTAATGGCTGCTTCGTTTGTGGAGATTACGCCAATGCTTTGGAACATTATTCTCAGGTCTCCGTAATCCATTTCGATTTCCTTCACTAATTTTATATGCATGTCTTCTCGGTGCTTATTGATTGCATTGATCATGCTCTAATTTGTTTTGTTCGTTTGTTGTGCCCGCTTGATTTTTCCTTTTCTTTTCCTGATGGATTGGGTAGGGTGTGGGATTTAAATTGGAGTAGCACTGGGGGCATGTTTACCGATTGGCAAAAGGAAAGGACTGATGGGTATTGTTTATTGAGTTTGTTGATTACTTTGTTTACCAAATCCAGTAAAAGGAATGTTGGTCACTCCCAAAATCAGCTAAACCATAGCTGAAAAATTGGGTAAGCCATTACCCTCTTATAGTACCCTTTGTCGATTGTCAATTTTAAAGTGGGCCCCGCTCACTGCACAACTTCCTCTCCTTCCATCAATTAACCTCTTAATTTTGCGTTTTTGTATAAATTATTTCACAACATTTAGACCATTTTTGTTTATATATATTTAAACATAATTTCATGAAGAAATTAAAATTTCTTTGTGTCTTTAAAATGGGCAATTGACATGCAAAATGAGGTTAATGGTTTTGTTGTTCCAAGTACCACTACTAATCTTTGAGAGTTTGAAAGTTTTTATGTAATTGGAAATTTGGCATGTGCATTTTATATACATGTAATACACTTATTTCATTATGATACAATGTTATATTGCTATTATTTATTTAAAAAAATTGAAATATAGAGTATACTTTAAATAGTTAAATTAAATTATTTATAAATTAAAAGTTAATAGTAAGTTGATAATAATGTAAATAGGTTAATAGAAATATAAAAAAACAAATCATAAAACGTAGAAAGTTCACTTAGGTTAAACTAGTAAGTGTATAAGTTTCTGATTGCTTTTGATTTTTTTTTTTTTTGTAAAGGGGAGAGGGAATTACTTTGATTGAGGATTGAACCCCAAACATAGAGGTTGAAATCCTCGGTTATGACCATTGTGCTATGATGCCCCGAAAACATCCCGATTGCTTGTGATTAGTAAATATATTTAAGAGGATGACATGTCATTTTTCTTTCTGACTACAAATAGTTAGTTAACACGTCTAAGGAATAGATTACTTTCACTTCATTTCTTTACCTTTACCATTTCATTTCTTTCTTTACCTTTACGATTTAGTAAACATGCCCAGAACAAATGTACAGTATATGAGATTAAAGATCGGGGAGCCAAAATCACGGGGTGGTGATTATCAATCTATTACATGATATGTCTACAAGCTTTACCATTGAAGACGAAGTCTATTTCTTCATGAGACTTAACCAGAGACCCTAGGATTAGCTATCTAATGTGTTATTTTACTTGAGAATTGATTTAAAAGTATCAGTATCATGCACATGCACGTGTCCGCTTTCTCCATGTCTATTCTATCTTTACCTTTCTTCTATGATGGGACAGGCAGTGAGAGTTGCTCCAATTGATGTTGATGACATGGACAAGAATCTGGTTGCTACCTTGTATGTGAATCGGGCTGCTGTTTTGAATGTGAGTCTAGTCCTTCTTAAGGGAGGTGTAGGTACTGGTGGACAATACCATACAAATTTTCATTTATACGTTTATACAAGAATATTTATTCAGATTGGTTTTCAGGATATGTTAACGGTTCTATTTTATACGTAGTTTTTTCTTCTTTCATGCTTTCTTGCAAAGAGTGGATCTTTTCTCTAGATCCTCATTATGACCGTCTTTTTTTACTACTGGACTCCTTTCGTACAGCCCTAAGGGGATACTTTGTTAATATATCTTCTTTTACCAATAAAAAAACATATACTTCTTTTATTTATCAGTATCTTAACATTTCTATAAAAGTTCTTTTGGATGTGAGTCCTACCTCTCTCTCCCTCTCTCTCTCTCTCTCTCTCTCTCCCTCTCTCTCTCAAGTAGATAAAGGTGAAATTAGCAAATGATACTGTGCTCTATGATTCCTTTAGAAAATCGGTCTTTCGGTAGAATGTTTACGAGATAGCAATCGGGCTCTTCAAATTTCGTCAAGCTATGCGAAGGTAAATATCTTTCTTTGAGAGTAGCAGTAGTATGCATTTTCTTGTCATCTTATTTTGTGTCTTAATAAAACCCCCTAGTATCTAAGAATCTATGAGTTGTTGTGGTTGAGGCTTGACGGAGAAGACAAAATAAAACTTAGATACTCTTTGGTAATTAATTCATTATTTGTCTTGTGACACATAGCTCTCTTAGCTTGCCTACAAAAAATTGGGATTTGGGTAACTTCAAAACTTCACAAGAAGGACGTACTCAAAATTAATATGTTTAATTGGGTAGATGGCCTCTGAGTCATCGGTTATGTTTCATGCTATCACCATATTCTTAATTTATTGCTGTAGGCATGGTACAGGAGGGGCAAGGCAAATGCTTCTTTGGGGAATTTTGAAGATGCAATATGTGACTTGAATGTTGCGAAGATTGTTGAGTTGTCATTCAGTGGAAGGAAACAGATAGAAGATGAGCTAAAGATTATTTTAGATAAAGATAAACATCAATCTAAGAGGTTGAATTCAACAATCGAAGACGATGAGCTCAAATTAGATGTCTTTGGTAAGTAACTAAACGTAGGATTTAAAACATAGTTTTATATACTATTTTCAGTCTTGATATATATCAAATAATGATTAGTTTTCTACTGCTTTTGACATAATTAGTTGTGGAATTTTTGAAATAAAAGCATTAAGCGCATATAGTGTTTGCTGGATTAAAGTAATTTCTATAAAAGCATTTAGCACATATAGTGCTTGCTACATAAAAGTAATCCATATCAGACTGAACATTCTTCTCTGACCAATTAACCCCTAGGGCTTGGTCTGATGGTCAAGTCTTGAAATTCCATCCGAGAATTAAGAGGATCAACTTCTAGGGCCACCTACCTAGTAATTTGCTCAAATTTACTTCTTCCGAAAGATTGTACGGTTTGTCGGGCCCGTGCAACTAAGTCATGTGAATTGGGGTTGGAGGGATTCTGTGATATCAACAAAAAAAAATATTTTTCTAGTCAGCCAATGTGGCTCGCAATAATATTCTTAGCAGCCTTGGAAGTTCATCTCACGATATTTTCCTAGTCATTGTTCTTATTCTTTAGGCCGGGAGATAGACTTAGATTTTCGGAAGATTCTTGGTTTTTCCCCACTCCTTTGGCTTCTAGTTTTCCTAGATTGTTTTGGTTATCGAACCTTCATAACGCGCCCGTCAGTTCGTTTTGGTTCGCTTATAAATTCTTCCTAGAATTTCCATTTTTCAGAAATCTTCATGATAGAGAGTCCGAGGATTTGGTGCCCGTTCTAGAGCGCCTTGAGAATATTTCTATCTCTGGTTAGGAGAATTTGGGTTTGGATTAACCGGGGATTTATAGTTGCAAGTCGTATTTTTTTTATGACTTCTAAAAGTCTGGTAGATGGTTATAGTAGTCTAATCCCTATCCCTTTTCATTTGGTTTGTAAGATCAAAATCCCTAGGAAAGTTCAGTTCTTTAGTTGGAGTTTGGGTCACCTTAGAACTAATACCCTGGATATGCTTTGTCACCCTCGAGGTGTGTTTTGTGTGGGAGTGGCGAAACTTTGGATCATCTTTTTATTCACTGTTCTTTTGCTCAGTCGCTGTGGTAGAGATGGAGGTCCCAATATCAGTTGAGCTGGGTATTTCAAGAGAATGTAGAGGGGCTGATGAGAGAGATCTTTCAGTTGAAAGTCAGTAGGAAGCTTTTAAGACTTTGTTGTTTTTTGGAGCTAATGCTATTTTATGGTGTTTATGGGTGGAACAGAAAATACATGTTTTGAAGTGGTTTTTGAGGATATATGTGGGGCGGTTGATTCTAAGGCTTTAAAATAATTTCCTTTATTTTTACTCCTAGACTAGTTTTAGTCTTTTTGGTGTTCGGCTAGGAAGCCTTTTCCTCCGAACCTTTTGTACATTTTTCTTCTTTAATACAAATTTCATTTCCTATAAAAAATACCTTTCCGTGGGTACAAGATTGAAAAGAATGCATTGCATGGATGCCCAAGCATTGAGAAGGAATGACGCTTGATCGTAGCGTAGAAAGGAAAGGTAGCTTGCTTACTTAGTGCTTGTGCTAAGGAGAAAGAGTTTTGATTAGAGGCGGATCCCTTGCCTTTATGAGTTGAGTAAACAAAGAACAAAAAAAACTCGAACCACGCATGAAGAAAGCAATTTGGGTTTTATTTTCAAATACATATTTTTGACCTTGTTAGATGTTCTTTAGATAATAATTGATTTTTACTTCTAGGTATTATGAGATTCCATATAATACTCTTACAGGTGATGGTAAAAGGTTAAAAATGTGGATGTATAATTTGTCATTCAACATGTCACAAAATATTAATACAATTTAGGTGGCCTTCAAGATTTACCAATCATTTGTTTGGGCCAGTACTTTTTATATTGGCGGGCTTAAATTTGCAGAAGCTTGTGGAATAATGACTTCAATTTTTTTCTACATTTTTCTTCTTCAAAGGACATGTAATGGATACAATGTTGTGAGGTTCAGTCTTATATTAATTTTATATGATGAAGGGTATTCCATTATTAATGTTTAGACTAAAACTATTTATTAATATAAATTTTTATTTCTTATCAAAAAAATGTTTAGACCAAGACAATATAAATAATGTGTAACAGATGAACCGCTCGGGGTTTTTTTGTGAATAATACATTTTCTTTTATACTGATAAAAAAAGATGAATCGCACCAAATAGAGCTACAGTGTGTCACTACGGAAAATAAAGGGAGGGGTATGGCTTCACTTACTCAGATTCCTCCATCTACCCTGATTCACGTTGAAGAACCTTATGCCACGGTATGAAAGATTATATGTGAAAAGTACTCTCTTTTGTGGCTATTTTATTGCAATTTTTTCTTCAATTCTCAAGGTATTGACTCAATTTGTTTCCATTCTCAAAGTACTCTCTCTCATGTAGATGTGTTTAGCATATTCACTATATCTTGCACTCTAAAGATACTAATAATGGTTCTTTCGGTCAAAACTATCATGCATGATGCACACTTATTTTTTTTTTATAGCAGCATAGATGCATAATTATTTCGTTAGTGGTTTTAGTGCTAATAGCAGTGTCCATTATTCAATCAATAATTCCTATAAAAAAATTATTCAATCAATAATTCCTATAAAAAAATTATTCAATCAATAATTAAATAGAACTTCTATCTTAATAATTGTTTGTTGATACTTGATTGCAATTTGTAGATAATCATTATTTTGTAACACGAGATATCTTACTAAGGGAGCAAAATTCAAAACCTACTACTGTTAAGTTGGTGTGGCTATGACGTTTAAACAATGCTTTTAATACCTGTTTAGGTAAATCGATCGCTATTTTAATCTTTATTCTAGATGCTCAATATTTGAAAGTAGATTAGATTCACTTAAGGTCCTCTAAGATATTAATAATTTGTCAGGGCTTGAAAGCCCATCATATAGCTTCTAGATGTGTAAAAGAGATATAGAAGTATAAACTGCGAGTCATATATAAAGGCCCAGGCCCTGTGCTCAATCTTCTCCTCCCTAAACACAGTCTGCTATCGAATATTGTTGCTGTCAAATACTCCAAATTGCACAGTGATTCATCGTTTGAGGAGTAACAACCACCTCCAATTAATATCCTTGTGAAACAAACACCTCCAAATAAGGTCTTCACCATGGTTTAACTCTAGTTATTTTGGATCGTATCTGGTACTTTCTCTGTGCTGATCACTGTCTTTTCTTTCCTCCTTTATCTCTCATTTCCTCTTCATTATCCCTTCTCATTCCTCTCTTCGTTGCTGCCCCCTCTTCCCGAAAAAAGGCAAAAATTAAACTGCGAACACCAGCATCGTATTTAATTCAGTTGCATTTGTGTTTTCTTAATTTAGTGTAGGAAAAGGTATCTGGAGAATAATAATTCACTACTATTACCTCCAAAATGTGTACACGAATTTATGGAGCAAAACATACAAGGAAGGATAACAAATCTGGACAATTACCTAGCCTAATATTGGATACCCGAGTTATTTACCCAAAATAAAAGACTGAAACATGGTAGTTATATATAAGGAAATAACTAATAAGCTATTCACAGTCTACATGCAGCTGCCTGTAAAACATCAAATAATAACCAGATATATCAACACTCCCCCTCAAATAATTCACCTGAGCCACTTCTCCGCCGGCGACGCCGACATCTCCTAGTCAAGTTGTTGTCGTCGTCTTCTTCAAGCTTCATAGCCTCGGCTAAAGCACACCAAAACACTTAGTGGTACCAAAACCAGAGAGACTCATTTCTTCGAGAGAACCTCTGACACGTCCTCGCCGGCGACGTCATCTTCTAGCCGTGCCCCCGACCTTGTGCTCCTAAACCGTCCTTTTATCAGCCCATGACATATTGTCACGTTCCAGAGAAAACCCTAGCCCAGATTATCCATACCCAGTTTGGTTCTTCCTATACTTGTTTGAACTATATGAGAGGTATGATCAGAAACGAGAGGGCTGGCTTTCATGAGGGAGATTGGCAGGAGGTAAGGAGGTGAAGACACATTGCTGCAAGGTTGGGCCAAGCTTTATTCCCTAGAGGCTCATTTCCAGAAAAGTTTAGCAGGAGGGGTGAGCACACGAGGAAGAATCAGAGAACGAACATCTCAAGCTGTGGAAAGAAGTCTCTGTTCGATGCTCTGCGTTGTTGGGATTATGGATGGTATAAGGTTTTTCAAATTAAGAGCAATTTTTTTCCTATTTTGACCTGGCTAAGGAATCTCGTGGATCCGAGATTAGATTCTCAGAAATTACCAGGAAAAGTAGTCATAGTTTCAAACTAGATTTAGGGGGTGCTTTCTGGCTTAAGGAAGCAGTATTGGAGGTTTACAGAGCTTTGGGTGAGAACTGCGTAAGGAAATATGGGGGTTCTAATTACTTTTGTCTTGATGGCTACCCTTCAGAACCATCATGGCAAGTTTTTAGAAATCACTAAGTTCCACAAAAGTAAGGAAAACATGGAGTGCAAATTAGTCATTCCGACGGGAGAAGGAAAGAAACATTGGTTAAAGTTCTATGATGAATTAGATAGCTACATGTACGAAAAGAAGAGGAATCCTTACAACAAAATTTGGGTGCAATCGACTACACCCTCGTCCTCGTATGCAGAGATTGTTAGAGGGAGGAGTAGAGGTCCATCTCCGAAAAGGATGGAAGGAGCGGTGGTGTTAACACGATTACGGTTCAAGGATTCATGGGAGCGCTTTCAAAGGAGCTTATGTGCTTTCATGAACATGAAATGTGTAATCAAACCCTTCCAAGCTAACATAGCGATTCTCTATGCAAAAGACTTCGACATCAATGAGTTGGCTAAATTCAACACTATCCCCATTAAATTTGAACAGTGGGACGCCGCTAAATTTTCGTGAAGTGATAAAATTCACTCTTATGGAGGATGGGTGGCCATAGATGACCTTCCTTTACATTTACGGAGATATGAGATGTTTAGAGAAATCGGTGAGGCGTGTGGAGGGTTTATAGAAGTGGCTTCATCATCTTTAGAGTTCACGAAGTTGTATTTTGCCAAGATTAAAGTTCGGGAGAACAATAGTGGTTTTATTCCCGCAACAGTGACTGCTAAGCACGAGGGGGAGGAGTTTCGGGTTAGATTGAGACGATTAGAACCATCTGCGCGTAGGAAAACAAGACGGAGGGAGACATTCAAGCTCTCTAGGACACATGAAAAGTTGCATGGTAGAATGGCCAAAGGGAGAGGTAGATGGAAGGAGATAGGCGATGGTGACCTGTAGGTGCTATCACTCGCTCCAAATCTCAATTTAATTGGAACTTTGGAGAAGGAAGAAGAGTTAGGTGAAAAGGCGGAGGCGGAAATACCTATTTACCCAAATAAACCTAAGTCCAATTCAAAGTCATCCTTATGCGAGGGAGACCATAACTCAGCCCAATTCAGATAATAAAATCAGCAACCAAGCTGTCATTAAGGATCCAAATAAGAGGCCCTTAATTATGTCCGAAGTAGTGAAGTGTAGAAGGATAAGAAACCCACCCCAATTTATTTCAGAGGAGCTGTAGACCTGAGTTTAATGGAGAAAGGCATCAACGTGGGGAAATGCAAACTGTTTCGGCAAAGTTTATGAGAGGAGAATGCCTGGTATACTTGCAGAAGCGCCACGAGATCATGTAGACCCAGTTTCGGAGAAGATGGGGATAGGAGGAGAGGGGGATTGCTTTCTAGAAGCAAGGAGGGTTATTTTGTCCGGCTCGAAGGATGATAATGATTGCTCTGATGATGAAAATTCAATCCAATCTTTCTCCTTAGGGTATTCGGGAAAGGAATCTGTCCAATCTCCATGCATAGAGAAGTTGTTCGTGGAGGAGGTAGAAAGGAACCGGGAATGAAACATTGCGAGGATGCCGAGCATTTGCATGAGGGAGGTTGTTCAAAGATGGCTAAGGCTCTGTTTTCCCATGATCCAGGTTTATCTATTCCAGTTTCCTCTTCTAATAATCTTTCTTCCTCCCCTGTTCTTGAGGGAAGTGGGTATAGTTTTGTTCCTTGTTCCTTTTCTGTCACGAATGTTGTGTTGAGTCTTAACCACCAAGATGTTATTTCGACGCCGAATGACGATCCTAATCAACGTAAGGCACCTTTACAAACTGATCATGTAGAATGCCATAAAGACACAACTTCAATGGTCAGTCCAAGTAGTTAGGCTAAGGATAGAGTGGTGGTTCACAGATTAGAAGAGCTTAATGAGGTGATGGAAAGTCTGAATATTCATTTAGTTTTTTAGGATGGCTTTCGTTTGGGCCCTAAAATGGAGGGAAAAGCGAATGGAGATCACCCTCCTCAGGTAGAGGGGAACTAGGCAGTCTTCTTGTTCCTTGGGTTGTTTTATGTTCCCTTGAAGATACTGCCTTGGAATGTTAGGGGCCTTCATGGTAAGAGTAAAAAGGTTGTTTAAAGCTCTCATTAGAAGGGAGGAGCCATACGTGGTTATTCCTAAGATGGAATCAGTGGATCAGAGGATCATAGGATCTATTTGGAGGTCTAGGAGGATTGGTTGGCTAGCTCTGTCATCGTTGGGCTATTCGGGAAGGATCATTCTGATGTGGGATGAAAGGGTTGTCAACATGGTGGACTCAGATGTGGGAAAGTTTTCTGTCTCTGTTTAATTGAGGGATGGAAATGATTTAGCATGGTGGTTAACAAGAGTGTACGAACCAAACCGGTATAGACTCAGATACTTATTCTGGGAGGAGTTGTCAGCCTGGCAGAGTTGTGTGGTAATGAGTGGTGTGTCGGGGGGGACTTCAACGTCATCAGATTTGTGTCCGAGAGAAAGCCTGTAGCTAATGTGACTAGGAGCATGAGATTTTTTAATGACTTTATTCAATCTTGGGAGTTAGGGGAGCTGGTGTGGAACTATAGTATGTTTACGTGGTCTAATCTTAGGGAGGATTTTGTTTGTTCGCGCTTGGACAGATTTTTATCTATGAAATGTTGGGAAGAACGGTTTCCTAATGCGAGGATTACTACGACATCTAGAGTGGCATCCGATCATTGGACCATTATTCTCGATACCAGCCCAACGCCATTTAGGTTTGAAAATATGTGGCTGACCCATCCTAATTTCAAGGTTATGATAAAGAATTGGTTGTCCGAAACATCGACTTAAGGATGGGAGGATTATCGGTTTATGAGGCAGTTGCAAGATCTGAAAGTTAAACTCAAACAGTGGAATAATGAGGCTTTTGGAGATCTCAAGAATAGTAGGAGTTGCTGCACGAATCAAATTGCCTTTATAGATGCTTTGGAAGTGAATGCTAACATTGATGAGGAGCTTAGTAAAGATCTGAAATTTCAGCTGGAAGAGATTGCTCTCAAGGAGGAGATAAGTTGGAGACAGAAATCTAGATTCAAGTGGCTGGTTGATGGGGATTTCAATCCGAAACTGTTTCATGGAATAGCCTAGCGAATGGGAAAAGGAAGAAGAGTTTCATAACCTAGCTAGGAAGGAAGATGACATTGTTAAGGCTCTGATTGATTTCTATAGTAAACTCTACTCTAGGGGAGGAGGTCCTAGACCTGTCATCGAAGGTCTTCAATGGAAAACTCTTAGTAGAGAGAGTAGCTTCGGGTTAGAAAGTTCCTTTGAGGAGGAACAACTTAAGAGTGTAGTTTTCGAGCTTAATATGGAGAAGGCGTCAGGTCCTGATGCGTTTTCCTTTGCGTTCTTTCAAGATTGTTGGGACACTATTAGAGAGGATTTAATGCGATTTTTTAAGGATTTTAGGCCTATTAGTCTTGTCACTAGTCCATACAAGATAATCTCCAAGGTTCTTGCTAACAGACTAAAGTATGTTATTGGGGAGGTAGTGGCTGAGAATCAAGGGGTGTTTGTCAACGGCAGACAGATTTTAGATGTGGCTTTGGTTGCTAACGAGCCAGCTGGGGAGTACTTCTCCAAGAAGAATGAGGGTTTCGTTTTCAAGATTGATTTTGAGAAAGCCTATGACCATGTAGATCGTGGGTTTGTTGATTGGGTGCTTGATAAAAAGGGTTTCGGTATCAATGGTGGAGTTGGATGAAAGGCTGTCTTTCTTCGTCTAATTTTTCCATTATTGTTAATGGCAGACCGAGGGGAAAGTTTCGAGGTCAGAGATGCTTAAGGCAAGGAGATCCACTCTCCCCCTTCATCTTCATTTTGGCGGCTGATGTGCTCAGTAATTTAGTGGATGGGAGTAGTGACTGTGGTTTGATTAAGGGTTTTGAGGTTGGGGCGGATAGAGTGAATGTGGCACACTTACAATTTGCTGACGACGCTATATTTTTCCTGGAGGGGGAGGAGGCAGTGAGGAATATTTGCAAGATTTTAAGCATTTTTTAGATGGTATCGAGTTTGAAGGTTTATCTCGGGAAAAGTTCTTTAGCAGGGATTGGTTATGCGAAGGAGCATACAATTAATTTAGCTTTGTCCCTTGGGTGTTCTTTTTCCTATAAAAAAAAAATTAGCTTTGTCCCTTGGGTGTGGTGTTTGCGCGTTACCCATGCAATACATAGTTTTGCCTTTGGAAGGTAATCCTTATTTGGTGTCCTTTTGGGATCCAGTGGTGAATAAGGTCGAGAAGAGGCTGTCAAGATGGAGAAGGATCTTTGTCTCCCAGGGAGGCAGATTGACTCTCGTTCGATCAGTTCTGGCAAGTCTACCTACGTATTACCTCTCTCTTTAAACCTCTCTCTCTTTAAAATGCCTGTTAAGGTTGCTCGAAGAATTGAGAGGCTTATGAGAGATTTTTGTTGACAGCAATATCTTGTTTGTTATGGTGTTCCAGTTTTTTAGGAGTTTAGGGATTTATTTGTGTTTATTCTTTCCAGATTTGTGGCAGATACTTTTCCAGATTTGTTTCCTGATTTCTGGTTATCTTTCCAGATTCTTAGGTCTATATTTAAAGTAAAACCTGTATACATTAAGGTTAATCATACTCAATAAAAATCATTAGAGAATTTTAATTTTCTTCTTTGTTTTCATGGTATCAGAGCAGTCTTTCTCTGATTTTTTTCTTTAATGGCTGAAACGGCCATGACCGGCGGGGCAACTTGAGATGGTTCATCGGAATCATCTAAAAAAGTGCCATCGTCTATCGCTTCGGGTTCCAATGATTCTCATTATCTTCAAATAACTCAGCACAAACTCAATGGAAAAAAATTTCTAAACTGGTCTCAATCAGTTGTGCTGGTGATTCGAGGTAAAGGCAGACTTGGTTACCTGACAGGTACAACAAAGGCTCCAAAGGAAGGAGAAGCAGGCTATGCGACTTGGGAAGCAGGAAATTCTATGGTTATGGCATGGTTAGTTAATTCCATGGATCCTAAGATCGTCCGAACCTACTTATTCTACAAAATAGCGAAAGAGATATGGGATATGGTCGAGGAAATGTACTCAGATTTGGAAAACTCAGCCCAGTTCTTTGAGATCAAATCTGCCCTAAGAAACACAAAACAAGGTAACATTTCAGTAACAGAATATTTTATTACGCTGACAGAGTTGTGGCAGGAGATGGATATGTTTTGTGATACAGATTGGCATTGTGCGGAGGACAGTGTGAAATATAAGCAGATGCTTGAAAAAGAAAGGGTGTTTGACTTTCTTCATGCATTAAACAAAGAGTTAGGTGAAGTTCGAGGTCGGGTGATTGGAACTAAACCTTTTCCAAACATTAGAGAGACCTTTGCAGAAGTGAGAAGGGAAGAAAGTCGAAAACGGGTCAAGTTAGGAGGAGCTAAAGAATCTATCACAGATAATTTATCCCAAAATTCTACTCATCTCTAGAAAGTATGACTACTGGTTATGGAGAACGTGGAAATTGGAAGAATGATCGAGCTTGGTGTGATCATTGTCAACGCCCGTATCATACTAAAGAGACATGCTGGAAGATACATGGAAAACCAGCAAATTGGAAGCCACGCAAACCAGGTGAACAAAGCAGAGCTTTTCAAGCTATTTCAGAGGAAGACAAACTAGAAGGATTAATTTTTAGCAAGGGACAGCTTGAACAACTACAAGCTCTTCTCTCTCAATCCCAAGCATCTCAATCAAGTATGCTAAATTCTGTCCCAAACTGCTCTATAACGCTGAAAGGTAATCCTCTCTCTGCTCTAAGTGCAAAATCTGATGTTAATGGCCCTTGGATCATAGACTTAGGGGATTTTGAAAATTTGTATAGCTGATGGATCTCTATCATCTGTTGCTGGAAAATGCTCTATTAGAGTTTCTAATATGACACTAAAGTCTGTACTTCAAGTTCCAAATTTAACATGTAATCTAGTGTCTATTAGCAAATTGACAAAAGATCTGAATTGTGTAGCTAAGTTCTATCGCTTGTTCCTGCAGATTCGGAATTCTATTGATAGTGAGATAATTGGCTTGATTAATCATTGTGATTTTGTTAAAGAATTGATGGATTACTTGGAATTCTTGTACTCTGGAAAAGGGAACCTCACTCGCATTTATGAGGTTTGCAAAGCATTTTACCGTGCAGAAAAACAATATCAATCTCTTACGAATTATTTTATGGAGTTTAAAAAGACGTATGAGGAGCTTAATATGTTGCTGCCTCTTAGTCCTGATGTGAAGGTTCAGCAACACCAACGAGAGCAAATGACCATCATGAGTTTCTTGGCTGGCCTTCCCTCTGACTTTGAGACTGTCAAGTCTCAAATTCTTTCTGGTTCTGAGATCTCCTCTTTACAAGACGTATTTAGTCAAGTACTCCATACAGATAATACCCCTCTGGTTCAACTTAGTGGTGCTTTGGTAAGTCAAAATAATAATTATGCGTCGGGGAAACAAAGGAGGTGGCTCATGCAGATTTGAAACTCGAACACAGGAATCTGGTGGCATTGTGTGTCGATACTGTCATAAGCTAGGACATACAAAGTTTGAGTGTAGAAAGCTTCAGTTCAAAAATCAGAAACCTCACTCGACACATATTGCGTTCACTAATGACGCCCCTGAGAAATCGGTCCTTATTTCTGCTAGTGAATTTGACAAGTTCTCACACTATCAAGAATCATTAAAGCATTCATCTCCCGCTGTCACTGCTATTGCGGATTCAGGTAAACCAAATACGTGCCTTCTTTCCTCATCTTCCAAATGGGCCATTGATTCAGGTGCCACAGATCATATGACAGGTGATTCTGGTCTCTTCTCTACTTTTCAGTCACATACTTCCACCTCTACTGTTACTTTGGCTGATGGGTCACCATCTTGTGTTCGTGGGTCTGGCACGATTACCCATACCCCTCAACTTCCTCTGTCCTCAGTCTTACATCTATCGAATTTATCTTCTAATTTGATCTTTGTAAGCCAGCTCACTCGCAATCTTAACTATTGCATCTCATTTTTTCTTAATCATTGCTTATTTCAGGATCTTATGATGAAGAAGATTATTGGTAAAGGACATGAGTCTGGAGGCCTCTACATTCTTGACACACCAATACCAAAATTTGTCGCTTGCACCGGTGTCATTTCTCCTTTCGAGGCGCATTGTAGGTTGGGTCATCCATCTTTCCATTTACTTAAGAAACTTTGTCCACAGTTTAGTAAGGTATCTTCATTAGATTGTGAGTCGTGTCAGTTTGCAAAACATCATTGTCTTAGTTCAAGTCCAAGAGTCAATGAACGTGCTAGTATTCCTTTTGAGTTGGTTCATTCTGATGTTTGGGGTCCTTGTCCTATTTTGTCTAAACCTGGATTTAAGTATTTTGTTACCTTTGTGGATGATTATTCTCGTGTAACTTGGTTATATTTAATGAAAAGTCGTTCTGAGTTGTTTTCTATTTTTTGTGCATTTTGTGCCGAGATTAAAACTCAATTTAATGCTTCAATCCGTATTTTGCGAAGTGATAATGCCAAGGAATACATGCCCGCTTTATTTCAATCTTATATGGTTAAGAATGGCATGCTTCATGAAACTTCTTGTGTTGATACTCCATCCCAAAATGGAGTGGTAGAACGTAAGAATAGACATCTTCTTGAAACTGCACAAGCCCTCTTATTTTAAATGAATGTTTCTAAAACTTTTTGGGCCAATGCAGTTTCTATTGCATGCTTTCTCATTAATCGTATGTCGTCATCTATTCTTCATGGTGAGATCCTTTACATAATCCTTTTTCCCAATAAATCAATGTTTCCTGTCGACCTTAGAATATGTGGTAGCACTTGTTTTGTTCGGGATGTTCGTTTGCATGTCACTAAGTTAGATCCCAAGTCTTTGAAGTGTATCTTCCTTGGTTATTCTCGTCTTCAGAAAGGTTATAGGGTTACTGTCCCAGTCTTAACAAATATCTTGTCTTAATTGATGTTACCTCCATGGAATACATTCCTTACTTTTCCATCTTCTCCTCTTCTCGCTCATCAGGGGGAGGATGATGATTTGTTAGTTTATTCCATCGTATCCTCTGAACCTGTCTCGGAGTCAGTTCCTTTCAAGCCTTCTATTATTCAAGTCTACTCCAGGCGTAAACCTCCTGATTCATGTCCTACATCAGCTCCTTTGTCATCAGATCCAGTCTCGAGCGATGATCTTCCTATTGCGTTACGCAAAGGTAAACGCCACTGTACTTATCCTATATCTTCTGTTGTTTCTTATAATTGCTTGTCATCTTCGTTTTGTTCTTTTATTGCATCCCTTGATTCTATCTCTATCCCTAAAACTGTTCACGAAGCCATCTCTCATCCTGGCATCATGCAAGGATAGAGGAAATGAATGCTTTAGATGACAATGGTACTTGGAACTTGGTCGATTTACCTTCAGGGAAACGGGCTATTGGATGCAAATGGGTGTTCACAGTTAAAGTCAATCCAGATGGGTCAATTGCTCGATTGAAAGCCCGTCTTGTCGCTAAGGGATATGCTCAGACCTATGGAGTGGACTATTCTGACACTTTTTCTCCGATTGCTAAATTGACATCTGTTTGGTGGTTTATTTCTTTGGCAGCTACTCATCATTGGCCTTTGCATCAACTGGACATCAAGAATGCTTTTCTTCATGGTGACCTTCAGGAGGAGGTGTATATGGAGCAACCTCCTGGTTTTGTTGCTCAAGGCGAGTTTGTCGTCTTTGAAAATCTCTGTATTGTTTGAAACAGAGTCCTCGTGCTTGGTTTGGGAAATTTAGTCAGGCTGTTGAAAAGTTCGGCATGATGAAGAACAAATCTGACCATTATGTGTTCTATAAGCAATCAGAAGCTAGTATCATTATTTTAGTTGTGTACGTGGATGATATTGTAATTACTGGAAGTGATACTACAGGAATCTCATCTCTTAAGTCTTTCCTTCATACTCAGTTTAACACAAAGGACTTAGGGATGCTAAAGTATTTCTTGGGTGTTGAAGTCACAAGGAGTAAAAATGATATATTTTTATCTCAGAGAAAATATGTTCTTGATTAATTAATTGAGACAGAAAAATTGGGGGCAAAGCCTTGTAGTACTCCAATGTCTCCTCACTTGCACCTTACGGGAGATGGAGAACTAATGGAAGATCCTGAGCGATACAGTAGATTGGTTGGAAAGCTTAATTATCTTACAGTGACTCATTCAGATATTACATATTCTGTCAGTGTTGTTAGTCAGTTTATGTCATCCCCAACAGTTCATCATTGGACAGCGTTAGAACAAATTTTGTGTTATTTGAAAGGTGGACGTGATATCTTATATGCAAATCATGGGCACACTCATATTGAATGTTTTTCAGATGCAGATTTGACAGGTTCCAAAATAGATAGAAGATCCACTTCAGTTTATTATGTTTTTGTTGGAGGAAATTTGGTCTCATGGAAGAGTAAGAAGTAGAGCGTTATGTCAAGGTCCAGTGCAGAGTCAGAATATATGGCTATGGCACAGTCTGTGTGTGAGATAATGTGGATATATCAACTCTTGATTGAAGTAGGTCTTAAAACTTCAGTACCAGCAAAATAGTGGTGTGACAATCAAGCTACCCTTCATATTGCATCTAATCCTGTATTTCATGAGCGAACTAAGCACATTGAAATTGATTGTCACTTTGCTCATGAGAAAATTCAGCAATGTTTGATTTCTACAAGGTATGTGAAGACTGAAGAGCAATTAGGGGATATCTTCACAAAAGCTCTAGATGGGGTTCGAGTTGATTATCTTTGTAACAAGCTGGGCATGATTAATATCTATGCTTCAACTTGAGGGGGAGTGTTACAGAATGTTACAGGATAATACTAGATGTCAATTACCTTATCCTAGGGATCCTAATTGTATAGTAATTAGCTTAATTATAAGGATTCTAATTAGGTAGTTTCCTAACTTTGTATATACGTGTGTATTATTCTTCACTGAAATAATATAGGAAATAATTCTTTTCATCTCAAATAACAGTAATCATCATAAATGGCCTAACAAGTCCTTTGGCTAGGACATCAACAAGTTGTTCTCTTGTATGAATGTATGATGTACAAATCAGTCCGCTTTCCAGCTTCTATTTGATGAAGTGACGATCCACTTCAACATTCTTTGTGCGGTCTTGTTGAACTAGATTTTGGACTATGTTGATGGCTGACTTATTCTCACAATAAAGCCTCATTGGCCCGTCCTTAACTTATTCAAAGATCTCCGAGTTATCTTTATTCATAGTAGTTCACATATTCCTGTGCAATAGCTCCGAATTCTGCTTTTGCTCTAGATCTTGGAGCTACTAATTGGCCCTTCCCAACTGTTTCAAAGTTCACGGAGGATTATCTTTATCCATGGTGGTTTACGTACCCTTGTGCCATAGGCCCATAGCTCCGAATCCCTCTTTGAACTAGATCTTGCTTGCAACTACTGATTTCTTCTTGCTTCTCCAAGTAACAAGAATCCCTCAAAAAGGTACAACAACCGTACAAGTACAACATTCTGATGTAGATCTTCGATCCATAATCAATCTAGCCTAATCATCATTTGATAGCTTCTAGCTCTAAGTTTGCTCCCTTCGGAATGGATGTACCTCTTACAATACTTCCTTTGTGATATTGAAGAATTCTTAACATTTTTTTCATGTGTCTTGTGGAGTAGCTTTCATTTAGTTCTTTTCCTTGCCGATTTGATGTGCTTCTATCAATTCGTTGCTTTCATTATCTCTCTACTTAACACGCTATGTTAACATAGTATCTTACAATTTAAGATAAATTACTCCTATCCCCCTCTAGTTTATCTTAATTGCACGAACATCTCCTCTAGTTTCAAACCCTACATGAATACCCCCTCTAGTTTCATTTTATCTACAAATAAGCATACAAAAAAAAATCCCATGAACACCGGTGTAATGAAAGCAAGCTACATGGGAGGTTAATGTAAGTTACCTCATAGTTAATTTTAATTTGTTCGGCCAATGAGCTCAGTTTGAAGATGTGGAGTGTGAAAATTTATCGGAGTTGTGATTAGCAGATAATTGCAAAGCCTTGTCGTGAAACTCATTGTCATTTCTGCTTGGATGAGCTACCAGCAGATAAAGTCCCTTGTGCATCGTGCTCTATACCACTATATTGCTCACAGCGTTGCCAAATACAAGCAGGAGGGAAAATACCCTGGAATAATCAAGAGAATCATGAAATTTTCCAAAGTCTATCTGACAACCTTCAAAAGTATATCGCAGAGGTAACATTAAGCAGTTGTGCTGTACTTGATGTTGATCACGTTCCTGAACACAAACATGAATGTCGTGGTGTACACTGGCCTGCGATATTACCATCTGATGTAGTTTTGGCTGGTCGAATAGTTGCCAAATCCATAGCGCTGCAGGGATGTTTAACCGATGCCTCTAACTTCCTGGTTACTTTGGTATGTTTATCAAATATTTTATCTATATGATTTCAATTTGATGGTGCATTTTATTCTTGAAACTCATGGATTTCATCATTTTCTTGTAGAATCTTTGTCACAATTTTTCAAAACTGCATCCTCAAAGCAAGTTGGAGTTTCTTATATATTCCATCGTATTGTTGTTCTGTCTTCAGCACTCGCGTAGCTTTAAACTTCCGATAAATGGGATTTCCATATCGCAGGTTACTTGTTTCTCTGCAGATAACCATCCTACTACCCCACATTTCAGCTTTAATTTTTTTCTCTAACCTAGTTATTAGTCTCTGACATCTCATCAGGTTTCTTTTTGTTTGGTTTCTTGTAGATTGTGATACTCTTATCTCAAATTAGGATGAACTCTATATCAATTGTTCGTATGAAATCCACTGATGCCCTTGGACCAATGGATCAGTCTGAAAAAAATTCAAAGGAAGGTTCTATAACTTCTAACGTCGAACAGGTGTGATTTGTCGTATGCCTGTCGGTTTCTCTTCCAACCCCTCTCCCTATGGAAGTCGTAGCCAATGACAATAGTTCTATGCACTCAATTCGCAAAGGGAATTGTGTAATATCACAATGGTGGATCATACTGATTGTTGAGGATCATCCTTTACAATAATGTTATATTTGTTGGAACATTTTAACTTTGATGAAATTTCAATTTGCCTCTTTATTCTGTTACTTCATTTAGTTTTACTCTTGTAGGTCAAAGTAGGTCAAGCTATTTATATGGAAGGAAGTTTGTTTAACCATTCCTGCAAACCAAATACCCATGCGTACTTTGTTTCACGTTCTCTTTTTATAAGATCAACAGAAGATGTGTCAGCAGGCTGTCCTCTGGAGTTGTCATATGGTCCACAGGTTTTACCCACTCTTCAAAATCTAGATTTTTTTTTAAAGTTTTTATCATATTTACTCAGGTTACATGCATTAATGATGTACTGCTTTTCTGGCCAGTAACCATAATATCCTGAAATAGCCATTAACCGACCTCAAAACCTTGAACTCCTGCATATTTTGAAAATATAATAATAGAACTGATTGCAAAGTTTTAGCTTGATCTCAAAGCCCTAAATATACATCTTGGAACATAGAATGATTGGATTGATTGCAAAACCTACTAAATCGACTGGCAAAGGATCTTATTATATTCTTTTTATCAGGTTGGGCAGTGGGACTGTAAAGACCGGCTTAAGTTTCTTGAAGATGAGTACTCATTTCGTTGTTCATGTGGTGCTTGTTCAGTGGTGAATTTAGCAGATTTTGTTCTAAATGCTTTTTGCTGTGTTAATCCCAATTGCTCTGGCATAGTCTTGGATAGTCGTGTAGTGAACTGTGAAAAACAGAAATTCAATGACTCAAGCTTCGACAACATAAGCACCTTGGAGCATCATTTGCAGGTATTAAGTCATAGTGCATATTCGGACTAAGCGTTAAGTGACAAACCATCAAAGCAAGTTTCAGTTTATTAATATTTCTGATAAAATAGTTAATGTCTGGGATCTAGATAAGTGATGGTTTTTAAGAATTAATAAATTCCTATGAACTGTTGGATGATGTACATAGAAAAGAAAATGAGAAATCTTCGAGATATCATGGTAGACGAAGCAAATGTCTTAATTCAAAATCTTCCCTCCCATTTGGATAGGACCAAATTTGAATACCTAAACGTTTAATTGTCTTAGTTCAAATGGTTAATTATAAAATAACTAATATATAATTCTATTATTTTCACTCCGTGTCTGAAACATTTGTAGGGCAATGACTTTCTTCATTTTGATCACGGTTATTGTTTGAAGTGTGGTTCTTATCGTGATATGGAACTATCTTATGCATCAGTTGACAAAGCTTGGATTTATTGCAGAAGGTAATATATTGATGAGACCTTTAAAGTTCCTAATGCACCATTGTTATATATATATATATATATATATATATATATATATATGTCTTGCTTTTGATTCTGGATATTGCTTTTGATTCTGGATAATGACAAAACCATATTTTGGTTCTAAAATCATTCTCACTTTGGAAATGCCACTGGATCTAATGCCAATGTTGTCTTATATCGTTATTCGGTATTACCCTGCATTTGATTCGTCACAGGTTGCAAGAGGCGGCAAACTCAAAAGTAATCTCCAATACTATGCTCTCAGATGCTTTAGAATCTATGGATTTGCTGAGATCTACATTGCATCCATATAACAGGCGCATAGCAGAAGTAAGTATCAACTTTCCACCATCACTAAGGGGATTCCTTGGTCCCCACCCCCCTCTGTGTTTGTGTGTGCGCACGGGACCTTTGTGTCTTGCCATTTTATGGATTTGACTCTTCCGTAACACTTTCCATCCAATTTCACTCAATAGATTCTTAGATGCTTGACACATTGTCACTTATCCTCTAACTACTTAGATTCATTTACACCTCATTAAATAGCATATCAATCAATTAACTCTAGTTAAGAAACATGCTTAGCCAAAACAAGGCACTTCTCTTCGTTCCAAAACATAACACTAAAATGAATATTAAGTTTTTTCCAGACCAATTGGATTCTGAAAAATATGCTGCGGTTGAAGCTTAACAAAATAATAAGGAATGGTGGAAAAATCAAATTTGGCAAAAACATTGGCGGTTAAGTTATTAATTCATAAATCTATTATTTTCATTCCAAAATATATATACTTATCCATCTGGAGAGACTTTCCTTTTGATTTGATTCTTTTTTTGATATTCTGATTTTATTGTTTCTGCTTTGAATTTCCCAGTATTATTGTAACCAAAAAACTTTAAATTGGTCATATATGAAAGTAAAAACTATAACCTATAGTAATTGAATTCTTCCTTTGGCTTACCTTCAACACAAACTTTTACAATGAGTAGTTGCATTGCCTGACTTAAAATGTTCGTTTACCAAACAAAATATTTATCTAATTACCAATATTTCTGAATATTATTCTCTTATCATTGTTTAATCAGATATAACATTATTTTTTTGGTTAAGTTTGCAAAGTTTTCCTTTAACTATAGTTAATTGTCTGATTGCTTCGGAATTTAAGGTGAAAGAAAATTGGTGAAATGGTGTGGGAAGTGTTACCGAGAGGTGCCAAGATCTCATTCTATATTCCTATTTTATTACGCAAACTTTGTAGTTTAAAAGCATGTACGGAGTGCTTTTCACTAGAAACAGTCTGGTATCTTGAATTATTTTAGTTAAAAAATGATTGTGGTGTGAAGCATACTTCTTTGTATTTGAACATATTTTAGGAAACGCCGGGAAAGTATTTCTTGTAAAAGTATTTCAAACACCAAAATGTATTTTAAACAATAGCATTTGTTAAATAAATACACAAAGTAGTAAAGTTTGAATGCGTTGAATTGCTTTCAAACAAAGCATTCACAAACTCAACCATCTTTTTTGCTTTGATAAAGAATCTGAGGACTTAGTTTCTGCACTGGATAGTTTAATGTACATTTCTATCTCTATCATCATTTAGATAGAGGTTGTACATTTCAAGCTTAAGGTTGTAGAGTTTTCATTTCATCAACTAGACACTTATGTATAGACAAAATAGCAAACACGAGCCTCTTCATTTGGAACTAAGTAGAAACTAAAACACTAATATAAAAGTGAAACTATAGTTGTGAAAAATGAGCTACTTGGTATAGACAATCAAGAATACCGTACATTATAATTGGATAGCTCTAAATACCAAACACGAGACTCTTTATTTAGGCCTACAAAGGTTGATTCTTTTGACTTCTAGCCATGAGTAAATGAACATTTTAGGTAGGACTTTTCCTTTTGCAGTAATTAAACTTCAATATTATTTTAAAATTTTATAAATATCTTAAGTCAATCAATGATGGGAATCTTATAAAAAATTATGAAAATTAAATTAAATTTCAGTGTCAAAATAAAATGTCTGTTAAAATTTTATGATTAAGGAAATTTAATCAATTATGGGAATGTTATAAAAAAATTATGAAAATTTAATTAAATTTCAGTGTCAAAATAAAATGTCTGTTAAAATTTTATGATTAAGGAAATTTAATTTTGGCGCTTAAAATGGACATCTAGAAATTTTAGATTACACAATTTTCTATAAAATTTCAAAACCTAGGGAGTGTTTTCTAACAGTCTAGATATAAGCGCAAAGAGAGGGGAGAAGGAGAAAAGCCGTGGAAACTGTACAAAACCCTAAGATTACACAAACGATTTTCTTGCAAAGTTTCCGTATGTAGAAATCGGCCTTCGACCTTAGAGATTTCAAATTTGACAGAATGCTGAATTTTCTTGAACAAAAATCTCTCACGTTAGTCTGAGCTCGCAAAGAAGAAGATCGGCTTTTCTTTGTAAGAAAATTGTTTGTGTAATTTTAGGGGATTGCGAAGAAGACCCGTCAAAGAAGATCTTGTTGACAGAGAGAGCTCGTGGCTCGTCAATGGTTAGTCGCGAGCTTCTGGATTGTGACAAATTTAGGGATTCTAGGAAATTTGAGGGTTTTTAAGGATAGGGAGTTTTTTAGTTGATTGGGTTAAAAACAAAAAAATTTAGGCTAAAAGTGCAAATAAAAGACTAAAATTTAGAACTTAGTGGACTCACCAATCAAAAATAAAAAAAGGTAAAAAATCTAAAAATATCCATACTAAAAATTAATAATATTTTTTTAGTGACCCCACCCTTATAGAGCCACTGTTGACATCCCCTTTCGAGTTTTTTGGTCCTCTAAAGTACCCAAGAAAATCAATTTCTTTTGTTGGTGTTTAGGTCATTGTAAGATTAATATTCATGATGTGGTTCAAACTAGACATCCGAACATGGTTTTGTTTCCTAGATGTGTGGCAAAAATGGAGAGTCTGGATCATCTCTTCATACACTGCTCTTTTATGCTCATGTTTTGTGAAATAGAGGTCTGAGCTTAGGTACGGTTGGGTTCCTCGGGAGCACGTGGAGGGGCTATTGGCTTTCTCCAGCTGAAAACACACAAGAATATTAAAACACTTATGTTTTGGCGCGCTCGCATTTTTTTGGTTTATTTGGTTTGAGACGAACGAAAGAATTTTTATGAAAACTCTAAGGATATTAATACAGTTCCGGAGAAGATACAGTTTTTCATTTTTTTTGCAGCTAACACTAAGCCTTTTAATGATGTTCCTTTATTTATGTTTAGTTATAATTTGATAGCTGCTTGTATAGACCAACTATAGTCTTTTAGTGTGCAGTTGAGAATTTTTTCCTCTGAACCTTCTTACATTCTTTTTATATAAATAGAACTTTTATTTCTTATAAAAAAAATAGCTAAGCGGATTTACCTTGCTCGAGAGTAGATGATGATCACTGATTATCAGTAATCCGATAATTTGCAGGTAGAAGACAGTCTTGCACAGGCCTTTTGTTTGCTTGGAGATTTACGGCTTGCTATACAACATTGTAAAGCATCAATTGAGGTGAAGTGCTTTTATTTTTTCCCTTGAATTCATTTTCTTTTTAATCTTTAGATTATTGTTATCTAGTGTCTTTCTGTTTATGGTGATTATCATTATTGTTACAACTTAGGGCTAATCATTAATTTGTATGATTGAGTATGACTCATCAATTACCGGTGATCACCACAAGCGGCATTTGTCCACCATGCACGTAAACATCGAAATGCAAGATGTTTATGTGAGATTGCATGCATTGATATTTTTAAGATGTTATTCATCTATTGCAATTAAATGTGACACACCCAACTACTTTTGGTATTGCCCATATTATTTTCGGCTAAATGAAATCCAAATGATTTATATGTTTTGCATTGGCAGATCTTGGAGAAGCTCTACGGTCCTAATCATATTGCTATTGGCTATGAACTTCTGAAGCTCTCTTCCATTCAGCTATCATTGGGTGAGCGTTCTGCTGTGGACGGCATTCATAGGCTGAGAGAAATTTTTTTGTGTTATTACGGATCTCATGCAAACAAGATCTTTCCATACCTCAAGTCCCTAGAGAGAGAAACTGACAGTTTTGCTTAGAACAAGATCTGACCCAGATTTTATGCTCCCACTGTTTCACCCATTCATGAGATTATTAGATCTGACCCAGATTACCTGATCTAGTGCTATCAAGCTGTCCAGACAAGAATTTGTTCCCGACTAATCTAAAGATGGACAATGTGATGCTGATATATGCTGTGGGTGAGAGGTGGAGTTGTAAACAAAATCATGCAGCGAACGTATTAAATATATGAAATAAAATGACATTTTTAGTTGATATTGTACACTCTAAGACAATTAACTGTTGTTAGTGGATGTCAGTTTCTGTATCCATGTCGAAGGAAATCCAAATATTTAGCAGACCTTGAAATCAGACCTATGATAAACTGATTCTACACTATTGAGTGATTATTCTTGCCCATTGCGCAGACTAACACGTGTTAAAGGGAACGTGACTTTTGTACTAACGGAACCGCCAGCATAATTCTTTCAGGTATCATACTTAACGTAGCTTAGGCTTGCTGCCCCTAAACGCTGACAGTGAGAAGAATGACCTTGCTGCAGCAATACATAAAAAAGAAAAGAAGCGTTAAAATAATAAAATCCATAAACCACAAAAGTTGCACGAGGGTCAAACCGAATCCGTACAAGATTTTCTCGATGACATACATTATAGGAGTCGAGAGGACGTGAATTGCAAGAGTATGGTATACTTGACCACTAACCTCTAGTTGTATGGCCCCGATGGCTCTGTTGCAACTTTTGGGGAAGATTCTGGGCCCCAAATAAACTTGTATTAGATTGCGCTGCAATAAAATAAAGGTTAGCAAGGACAATATGGCAAAACTCAAGTACAGTAATGATAATTTATGTACATTTTCTACATATACCGGCCTTGCTCTACTCCCATAAGCGTTCATAATTGAAAAACTTTTTATCGATACTTTTACCCAACGATTTAAGTATAGTTCTCAAAACACTCTCATATCTCTTAATTAAATGTTATAAAAGATGAATTACAAACTTAAAAGAAAAACACTCTCATCTCCCTTA
Organism: Datisca glomerata; assembly: GCA_003255025.1. Lineage (NCBI taxonomy): Eukaryota > Viridiplantae > Streptophyta > Magnoliopsida > Cucurbitales > Datiscaceae > Datisca > Datisca glomerata. The sequence continues at coordinate 1,783,691 of QANY01004715.1, read as the reverse complement.
ATCTAGTGTTACAAAAATATTAATAGATGAAACACAAATAATAAGTAAATTGCATATCATTATTACGATGAATTATAACAATCAATTTTATTTTAAATCTGAAAATGTGAAATGATAGTTTTCAATCAAGTACTTTATTTATGATTGAAGAAATGAATTATTTAATTTATAAATTCAGAAATTTGAGTTCCAAAGTTATCCAAATTTGAAGTACATCCGAAAAAAAAGTAAATTCAATCCATGAAGTACATATAAAAATAGTAAATTCAATCCATGATATATTCTGGTTTTGTTAAAAAAAAAAAATCCATGACGGTAAATGTTAAAACTGCAGAAAATTAATAACATTATAAGAAAACATTAAAAACAATAGATTGAAATATTGCCAGACTAAATTTAAAACTCAATTTTGATAGGAGTAACATTCAGATAATGATTCTAAAATAAATAAATTACTATTTAATTGAAGAGTAAGAAAGGTAAATTTTTTCGTTAAAGAGTAAAAAAAGTACATAAAGTTCAGGAACATGGATAAATTTTATTGGGAGATGACGAGTTTAATGATGAATATAAGAAATGAGAATTAAAATATGATCAACAATATTTATTAAATTCAAAAGCTAAATTAGCATTAGTTATCGGATTGGAGACCTGAGAATCTTCAAGTCAATATAATTATAGCAATCATTTTTTTAAATACAAATATAACAATGATGAGTAGAAAACATGAGTTACAAACCATTTATCATCCGATTTATATTTTTCATAACTACAATAATAAATTGAACAAAAAACCTTCTTTTTTCTTTTTTAAAAACATCTCTAAATTTTTCATCTTCTACACCTCAATTTCCTCTACTACTCTCCTTATTACTTGTTGTTTTTTATACGTACTAATGTTGAAATTGGAGGTCTTCTTGTAAGAATTGGTGATTATAAGTCTCATGTCCACGTGCAACACGTGTTCTAAATCTAGTACATTCAAAATGGCACAATTATTAGACCAAAATGGTTTAACTAAAGAAATAGTTTTATCATCAAGGATTACTATTATCTAAACTTGAAAATGCAAGAATAAATAAGAGATTTTAGGTAATAAAGAACATACCCGAGAATAGTTTGCAGTTATCTGAATCACTATCCAGTGAACCCTTCATTTGATCGTGCTTTTTTGCAGTAAGTGTAGTCTTTCTCAACGCATTTCGCTTGCTAAACACATTAGATTCATCAGTATCCTCTCCTTCCGAAACAACAGAGGGGCTAGACCCAATCATGCTTGCACCCCCCTTGCTTTTCCTAGAAAATTTTAGGAGCCTTTTCAATCCTTTTGGTGGCTCTTTTTGGTAGATCGTGTCAGGAGCAATTTCCGCGTTTCCCCATTCTAGCATTTCATGTTCGCTTTCTTCTTGCAGCATCTGGTGTAGTGAGTGACGAACACGTGGACTTAACAGTCTAACTGGCTCGTTAGTTGCCAAAGGTCCTTTCTTATACGTGTTTTCATCGCTAGGATGCATATCCTGGTGCTCTTCTATGTCTACCCAGGACTTCAAGGACATCACTGGTTCTTCAACTTGAGTTTCGAAAGAAGGCTTTTCTGTGTCATGTAACACGTTAATACTATCACCAGCAACGTCTTCAAACTCCTTTCCCTCCCCACATATTTTCTGGCAATTTACCAGAGGCTCCGAGTCCATAGCAGCATTGCAAAGAGCTGACGTCATAATATTTACTTCCTCATGTTCACAAACCATGTCAGAAGCTTCAACCACCACACCACTTTCTTGAGCTTCAATCAAAGTTTTGCTCTTCTTCAGACAACTTTCAGACACTGAAGAACTTGTTTTGTTAACTACTAAACCTGCACCAACACCATTCGCATAACACTTACGATGAGGCTTTGACTCCAGTGGCACTACACTGCTCTTCTTTGTCACCTTTTTACTTAAACTGGACTTTGCTAGAATTCTACCAGAGCCATCTGCAGATGTTACAACTTCTCTTTTTATCACTTTTACATTAGTTGTTGCTGGCGTTCTCTCATTCATACACTTCAAGCTCCTGTCATCTGCACGGGTTTCCCTCAAATACTTCCGTTGCAGACGGGAACTTTCCATTTTAGTGCTTGATTTAGTTGATGATGGTTTTGGCTGAGGTCTCCGACATTTTGGCAATGAGTCAGAAGAAGAGATTGCCCCAGGCATTTTAGCTGGTGATGTCACTATGGTTCTTGGTGACGGTGAAGATGGCCACGACTTGCGTGTAGCATACATCAATGAATTTTTAGATAAATTCTTGTCCATAACAGAAGAATTTGAGGTTTTCTTATTGGTGTTTTCAGGTTGGGATGAATTTCTATGTGATACTCGGTGCTTGCTCACAGAAGACATTCTATCAGCCACTTTCATGTCTGCAGATATCATCTTGGCTTTACTATCATCTAGCATTTTCTGCATTACTCTAAATTGTGCTTCTTTATTTGCTCTTTTCTTAACATTTTCTCCTCTTAGTTTTTCATCCCTTTTTGCCTTGTAGCATTCATAAACCCCGCCTCGCTGCTGAGAGGGAAGAGTTTGCATTCTGATGGCTTGAGGATTCTTACATTTAGCCGGCTTACTTTTCATATTTTTCACCAAAGTATGATCCGACGTTGCTTCTTGTTGACCATTACAATCGGAAAATACAGTTAACGTCTCAATAACATTCTCTTCCTGGTTTACATTAGAATCTGCTTGAATTTCTAATGTATAAGATTCCTTGGTTGATAGTTCTACTTCTCCATCAGCTTCAGCGGCTTCATAAAGTTCGTCTCTTGAACATATAATCTCAGATCCTTCTTTCACTTCAGAAACAATTTCTGGCTGGCATTCGGTGGATATCTCTTCCACACCTGTGGTCAATCTTCTAAAGACAGATTTATTTGAACTAATAGCAATTTTTGATAAAGAACTTTTGTTCTGAACAACTCCAGTTTGATTTCTCTGTTTGCTTTCGAAAAGGCTGATTGCATCCTGGACAGACATCCTTCGTACATTTTCTGGTTTCTTGGAGGGTTGTTCCAATCCCTCATCTTCACTGCTAATAGCAGCTACATCTCCGTGAGACCATACTCTTTCTCTAGTCTGAAGATGATTTAGACTCTTAATGGTCACAGCAGCTACCCTACGGGATCCAGTTTTCCCTATTTGAATCCTCCGCATTGGTGATGCTGATCTTCTCGGGGATGCTGACCTTATGAGACTTCTACTTCTTTCGGCAGGTGTTCCATCATCTTCACTTGAATTAGAAGACTCCTCGGTTTCCGTTGAACACTGTCGCTCAACCTGAGCAACTTTTGCAGGTGAAACACCATATTTCACATGAGTAACTGAACGTGTCTTTGATACTTTAGGAATTCCATCATTCCTTGAATGACTAGCGGCCACAACCTTCTCATTGTCTTCGGAATTAGTGTTGTCAGTCTTCTCATTTAGTTTCAGAAAACTGCACAAAAAATTTCTGCACAGAAAAGAAGAAAATGAAATCCAGCCATAGCCTGTCGATAAATAGGAATAAAAGTTGTACTCTGTTTGAAGTATCAGGGGCAAAAAGACCAATCGACTATGGCAGTTGAGAAGATTTTAGAGCACCCGATAATTCACAAATCTGTAGCAGCTTACTTCAGACTTGTTGCTCCAAAATGTTCCGAGAACTTTGACAAATCAGTGATTTCCTTAGTGGTGCAGGCAGAACCAGCGGCCTTATTGAATGCTACATCTAACTCCCTTCTCAAAGCATAAAGCCTCAAGTCCATAGCTCGTAATAGTTCTATCCTACAAATACAATTTCCAGCAGCTTGTCTTTTAAATATAGACACGGTGGAAAAGTTATAAAAGCAGTAAAACTTACTTTGAAGCATCTGACGAGGTATGCTCCACTTCAGGCTATTTACATGGAATAAATCACATAAGTTGACAGACAATAAAACTTCTAACAGGAATAAACAGTATGACTAATTACCAAACGGAGAAAAAATGGAATCAACTGAAGGATTTTAAAAGAAAAAATAAAATGGATTCCCGAAATTAAAGAGAAGCAAATTACTTTGAGAGCCAGAGCCATGTCATGCAAGTTACAGCCATCTGCCAAAATGGAAAGAGAAGTTCATCATCTTTTATTTCAAAAAGAGTTATGGCGGTAAAATGAAATGCAACCAGCACGACATTTGATCAGTGTATGGATAATTACTAGTACATGATGGAGAACTCTCACTATATTAATTAACAAATAGGAAAATTAAAGGAATGTAATGTATCACAGCAGAGCTTAGCACCAGGATGGTTGGCAGTGGACACACTTTATTTCACATCATATTTCAGAAATCTATTTTTCCTTCTCTATTTTATTTTCCACGTGTATTTATTAATTGTATTCCTCACAGTAAAGGATCTAAACAAAGAAGCAAAAGGATGTATAACAAGTATGCAGTCAATATTTTGAGATTCATGCTTCTACTAATAGAGAAAGATTAAGAATGTTGAAGATTACCTATTTCTTCACTCTTCAATAACACCTGATGATCCTTTAAAAAGATTAGATAACTTACATGAGTAAAGCTCAATTTACTTGGCAAAACAAATTATTACCTGGTCATATAAAGAAAGATGAAACTGTTTGGTTTCCTCCAACTGAGCTATCTCATCTTTAATTGTGTTAGTGACATCCACTAAATCAGGCGAAGCAACAATATGGAGGAACCTGAAAAAAAACGAAGAGTTTAAGCAATGAAAGAAACTATTGTATCCGTGAAATGATGAACGTAAAGGAGCTGAAAGAAGTAAAAACTTCTTAGAAAAGAACCTCTTTAAAGTAGATTTTGTAAACCATGCAGCATAACCCAAATTTCCTGGCACTTGGAGTTTGAAGTTGGAATTAGATCCTTTAGCATATAGTTCTTTTATTTTTGGCAAGTGTGACAACATTGAATCCAGAACCCCGAAAGCCAGAGTGTCTTCCTTGTTCTCACAGCAAACAAAAGCCTCATACCTAAACACCCCATTTCAAAACGTAAAAACAGTACAAGTGAATTCTAAACAAAAGATTATGTGGAAGGAAATTATCTTAGTCTAAGGTTAACCAGTTGTGGGCTACTTAAAAATTACCAAGCTCACCATCAGAAAACTACACAAATGATTACTAACTGCCATTGAATGAAGCTTGTTGAGCTAGCAGTTTAGTTCTAGCTTTTAGCTAGTTAATTTTAGTTATCATAGCCAGGCTTTCGATAAGGGATAACCAGGAATTGGAAGTTCACACTTCACAGCAGTACGATTATGACGAACTGTTGAGCATTATTTCGCACAATTGCTTCAAATAATCTCAGAGAAATTGAAAAACCTGTTCTGCGAAGGAATGATTTGAATTGTAGCATAATCTAACGGAATCTCGGCATCAACTCCAATGTCCATTTTAATCAGCCACACTGAAACAGAAATTACATGAAAAGGAGGAACTAGAATTAGTCAAGAAGAATAACTCGGGAAAAAAAGAGGGGCGAAGACTACATAAATGCTTTGATGCGAATGTGTAATGCCCACTCTATTGGAGAGTGAAAAAATGTGGAGGTAAATTAGAAGAGTGGGACTGCATTCCGATCTGGAGATGAGGACACTCCAATATCAAATGACCGGAAAAAATTACAGAACTAACAGAGGAAAGAAAATGGATTAGTACCAAATTTGATGTGCGAGATCAGGTCGAGAGAAAGATGACGAGTAAGATGGATTCTAAAATCTGCTTCTCAACAGTCGACCAAGAACCCAAGGCAAAAAGATCTCGCTCTTACTCTGTCAGTCTGTCTGGTGGTAACATCTAGACTAACATAGATTCAAACTAACAAATAAATTAATAAATGAACAAATAATAAAAAATCCCAAATGTGAAATGAGTCTGAGGAGATACAGAAGCGCACAGTCCATGCAGTCCAGTAGTACAGCACTTACCTCCGATCACTACTCATCTCTCCTTTCCATTCATGATGACGCACGAAAATGCATATTAACCCGTGGATCTCACGCTCGGACGCTCCCCCCCTCTCCCTCTCTAACTCTAAGCTAACTGGCAGATACTCTTCTGTCGGTTCCCTCTTTTTATTTATTATTATTATTATTATTTTATTATTATTATTATTATTATTATTATTATTATTATGCTTTATTATAATATTTCCTCTCTTTCCAGGCAGAGGG
>QANY01004715.1:1739005-1777428 GCA_003255025.1 Datisca glomerata | reverse complement strand
GGGGTATTGACAGCTTCTTGAAGCTTCGGCCATGGAAGCCTTCAGCCATGGAGAAGCTCTCCCTCATCTTTACGCTCGCTGGAGACTCTGCTTAGTAGTTGCGTGCCAAAGAGAGAAGGGACGTTCATTTCAGATTCATTTGCACCGTTCCGATCGTCTCTAGGGGGAGAGCCTCTCGAAGCTTCAAGAGACCTCCATGGCTCTTCGAGCTATTCTGTTCAGACGGGAAAATCCATGCCGGTGGACGCTTTACCGGGATGGAGGAGGCGTTAGTTCGGAATTTGACTGCTCAAATTGTCGTTGTCAACGACTCCGTCAAGGTAATCACACGGTCCAAATTTTCGCGCCGCTTCATCTCATCTTCTTCTTATCTTCATCTTTCTTCTTTCTTTCTTTCTTTCTTTTGTTTTGTTAGCCGTTGTTTATTGTTTTTTCCTTTGTTTTCTTCAGCTTTTTGGTTTGTTTTATTTTCCTTAGAGTTATTGTTTTCCTTTGTTTTGTTCAGCTGTTGTTTCATTTTTTTATTCTTATCTTCAGATTTTGGTTACCCTTTCTTTTGTTCTAGATTGAACACGTATGCAGGCTAGATACTCCAGCTTCCTGTCGTGTCGGTGCATGCAGAGAGGATCGAACTGCTCAGCTTCTCAGCAAATAGCGAGTCACGTGCGTTCAGATTATCAGTTGTGTGCCTTGACGTTGGCTGCTGCACTGGGCTGTCGGAGGTAATGATGATTACCTTGTCTTATTTAATCGATCGATATATATGTGTTCTTTGACAATGTAGATTTTGTTTGACTGTCTGTTTGTTTTTTGGGTAAGTAGATGATGGCCTAATTTCTGTCTCTGACTCTGTCTATTTTGCTATGTGTTTTTCTTCTGTAATCTGAAGCAATATACTACATAAATAAGGCAGCAAACTCCGATAATCTTACTGATAAAAAAAGGAAAACCATGATAGCTTACCTATGTTTTTTACATCTCACGTGAATAGGTTTTGTTTTATAAATTATAAGTATTTATTCTCCCTTTGTGGTTCTTTTATTATAATGTTTTAGGTGAAATTGACCAGAGATTTATGCTCTATGTATGTGGGTCTGTGTTTATATCACTTCTTTCTCTTGTTCGTTTGTATTTTTGTTTTCCCCTCTATCAATAATTTCATTTGTTAGTTTGTTTGCTTTTCTGGATGTATATATGATGCTTTACATTTTTGTTCCTCATTGTAGGTATATTTTGGTTTGAACTTATGTTAAGCTAGATATATATAATGCTTTGTTTGGTTTGCTGTACATGGATATCCATTTAGTTTCTTATCTTATTTGATTATTTTGCTTTTAAGTTTATATATGTCTTAAGATTTGAATTTGTTCTCTTTCTTGATGTTCCTTCGGTTGTTTTTTAGTTCTTTTGGCTTAATTTCTATGTTGAAGAACAAGTTTTTTCTTCATTGATCCTTATCTATTCTTTTAGTAATTTCTGTGTAGATATGATTATTATTAGTGATGTTAGGACTGCTTAATGTTTGTCTGATTCTTTTACTTCTTTTTTAGTTCTGCTCTTTGTGATTTGAAAATTTCTCCTTCTCTGATATGATTTCCATTTTCTATTACTGTCTTATGTACTATGATTAATTTCCGTTTACCTTACTGATAAAGAAAGGAAAGCCGTCATAGCTTCTTTATGTTCTTTACATCTAATGTTAGCAGGTTTTGTTTTATATGCATCGATTTTCCCTTTATGATTGTTTTATTACAATGTTTTAGCTAAAATGGACGAGATTTCTACTCTGTGTCTGGATGTTTATTTTGGTTTCATTAGAGAACTATTTTCTGCTTTATGTACTTGATGTTTATTTCTGTTGTAGTTGGCTATAAGTACTGAGTTTTTATACCAATTTTATGTTTTAATTCTGATGTTCTTTGTGTTCTTTTTCTTGTTCATTTTCTTCCCGAGGCCATTTACTTTAAGTCTGATTTCCTATATGAGTTTTGCTATATGGTGGCATGGATTATGGGTTGTATGGGTTTCTTACTCTTATAAAAGTGTGAGTTTTGTAGCTACTTGCTTCCATGAAATGTTTATCTTGCCCTTGCCATGTGAGTTAATTTACATTATGGGTTGTATGGGTTGGTGGCATGGATATTGAATTGTAATTTAAGGTGGAAGGAGGGCTTTATGGGTCGTTTCGCTGTTGGTAAATGTTGACTGCTTAGGAGCCGTTGGATCTCTGTGATCTGAGCCATCCATGTGTTTAGTGTTTTGGGGTTGCCGAGGACGCCTCTCAGCCGTCCGTTTTGTTGGTTAGATTTTCTCTCAGCCGTCCATGCCCTTAAGCTTTTTAATCTCAACCGTTGATTTTGTCACTTGCATGTTCACAGAACAGTTAGCAGATTAGTTTCATTCAATGTGCTTTTATTTTCTTTTGTTATTTTTCATTTGAATGTTTTGTCTAATGAGATAGTATTGATGACTATCATTTGATTCTTGTTTGCAGGTTCATCAAATTGTTATTTTACTCACTTTGGGGTTGGTCTGAGGTGTTATAGCTCTTTCTCTATGTTTTTTAATGGTGAAACATATTTTCTTTTAATGTAATAATATTACAGACTAAATTTGGTTGTTGATTTCTGAATTTTGTTACAAAATGCTTTGTTTTACGCAGCAAACTTGTGTATATTGACAAATTTTTACCCCTGATATTTTGATAGCATTTCTTACAAATTGAACATGAAATCATAGATGTATAGCGATTCTTGGTAATTGGTTGACATGGATCAAATACGTTTGTTTATAGCAATTCTTTTGCCAATATATGTTAGATGTCATAAGTTGTTGACTTTAGAAAGGTACTATAACTTGATAGAAGTGTGATGTGTAAGTTAGATGTAGAGAATAAGAACCAGTGATGGTTATCGTAGTAGTCCAAGCTTGAATTAGACCTCAGCTTGACCATTACGACATCTTAACTCAAGATTATTAGCTTTTAGTTTTCTCCTGATCTTTCCCTTCCCATATGATTTGTCTCCTATTATTTTACCGAAGGATCTTTGATCTTTTGGCTATATGTTTTTGCTCAAATGTGATTTTTTATCTTGTGAGTCCATAAAAAGGCTTTTGTTTTTTAATTTCTTTTTGTGATCATTCCCTGGTTCAAGAGTTTTGGATGTAAAGTCATCTATTTGAATTTTATGGCTATGGTACTTGCTAACTAAAGGAGTAATAATTAAGGGAGCTTTTTATTTAGCTGGAGGATAAACTTGAAATTAGAGTGATCCAAATAGGAAAGTGATTAGATTCAAGTTGGCTGTTATTTATAGCCAATCCGGACGTGTTAATGGGAAATTGGTGTTGGGTAATTGCTCAACTTCTTTGTAAGTGTTTTGGTCTCTTAAACGTTTCTTTCTATCTTTAATTAGTCATGCAAGACTTTTGACTGAAAATTTTCTTGTGTATGAACATCACACCAGGTAATGCGATGGATGGGAAATCGGTGATAATCATCCAAAGGACTCCGATTTTTATTTTGCTTCATCACTCTTCTCACTATCGGAGGTTGATTTCTGCTCGTTCGTCATGCTTCATACTTGTCTGCTCATTGTTGTTTGACCATTTTGTTTGTTAATAACTTATTTGAATCAATGGTCTTATTAAAGAGTCCTTTAATAATTTATCAAGACTGGAAGCGTGTATACGTGAAGTATCTATGAAGTATCTATTAGGTGTAAATGTGATTTTAAGTTGAAGATGTTATTAATAGTTGATGCAACTGTATATCTATGTGGTATTATTATGTACTTGTAGTCATGCCACAGAACAACTGAAACATGTTTGCTTTTGTTTTTTAGTTCAAGTATTTATCTGAATTTATGTTAAAATGCACTTAACCCTGTATCATTTCCAATTTTCCTATTAAGTTTCTTTTATGTCATCGACTTTTTTAAGCACAATATGCTGCCATTCTTGTCAGTAGATACATTTGAAATTTGGATCTTCACTCTTTGAGGTATACAGCTGGTAAAAAAATAGCAGGTAATGTTGTTTATGTAGTTTGTTTACTTTTCAAATTTTAACTGAACGCACTTTGACAATTTAAATGTTACTAGATATTTGAGATATTTCAGACAACTGATTCTTTTAATATGTTATTCACTTTCATATACATCTACGCATTAGACAAATTTCTTTATACTTAACCATAGAGCTGGGACATGGAGACTGTAAATTCATGACCCTTAGAGCAAAAATGATGACAATTATGGGTTGCTCCTGCTATTATGCTGTCATTTGGTAGAGAAAACCTTCGTAGGAGCAAAGATTATCTATTTTACCTTTTTCCAGCATATATATGTTCCAAAGATTGAGAGTTCATTATCTTTAATATGAGAGTTCTATTGAAGTTAGTTACTTTCTATACAGAATTGAGTTTTTTTCTTTGATCCCTATTGTTTCGCTTACTTATTCAAGTTGGTGTATTAGTTTTCTGATGGTATGATGGTATGCTCCTCTGTAGCAAAGGGTAAAAATTTCAATAACAATGGCTAATGACGTGTGATAAGTTGCTGACTTTACAAAGGTACTATAACTTGATGGAAGTGTGATGTTTAAGTTAGATGTAGAAAATAAGAAGCAATGATGGTTATTGTAGCATTGCTAAGCTGGATTTCAAACTACCGTAAGTGATGCTTGAATCATGCTCTTACACAGCTTGTTTGTTATTCATTCAAGCTCTTCGCCATTATACCTTCTTCACTCGGGATCAATTGCTTCTTGCTTTGATGATAGATTAATTTGTGTATTTCAATATATGTGTTCTGTCATAGTTAAATTTGTGTTCACCTGTTTGTTTTTTAGGTTAGTAGATGTTTGGCTTTATGGTTGTGGTTCTACATTATAATTTTTATTTATCTGTTATTTGGTGTCTGTACAACAAGGTTATCATCATGAAATTGTAGCTTGTGTGTAATTTGGACTGTTGTTTCTCTTTTTGGTAGTCTCCTAATTTCTGAATATTAATTTAATTTCTTTGTCTCTCTTGTGTGTTGTTTTCATTTTTTTGTATGTTTACTGTCAAAATGATTTGTTATTTGGTTTTTTAGGGATCAATATAAGCCACAAGCGTTTTCCGATCATGTGTGCTGTTTTGTGGTCTTTTTAGTTGTTTTGGTTAGTATAGTTATGATGAATTTGACAATTCGTTTTGGTTATTTGGAGTGGGTTTCTCATGGCGAAAGTGTAGTCAATTAGATTTTGTGAATGTCATATTAAGATGGGGTTATTAAGATGGGGTTATTAAGATGGGGTTAAGAGGAAATTTGATTTGCTTTGTGAAATTTGAGAATTGTTGACTAAATCTCGACCATCCATTTGGTGGGTGAGATCATTTTTCAGCCGTCCATCGTTGTTGGGTTATTGATCTCGACCGTATGTGTCGTGTGTCTAAGAGAGGGGGAAGATAGGATCTCAAAGCTTCAGCCATGGGGAGGCTATGCAAGCTTCCACACGGTGCATTCGGTAAGTTCAACTCAAACGTTTGTCTCTATTTTCATCTATTTTTCCTGTGTGATTTTTTTTCTGGAGTCGATTTTAATCTCCGTTAGTTTGTTGGGTGAATAGATGATAATCCACTGTCTTTGTCTCTGTTTTTATCCACTGTATCTGTCTCTATTTTTTTAATGTCTTTTTGGAGTGAGTCTTTTGTGGGGGAAATGGATAATAAAGGTACTTTGAAGGTGAAATTTTGTATATTTACTTTATTATTGGTGAGAATCATAGTGATAGTCATGGGTTTCACTAGGTTTTAGATTATGATTTTACATTTCTGGACTCTAAATTATTTGTGATTTTGATTTAGGATGTAAGGATATGATTAATTAAACTTATTTTTTAGTTGAGTTTATTTTAATTGATATTTGATAAATAGTTTGAGGATAAGCGTTTTTTGTTAACTTGAGTTATCGGAATGTTAATTTTGTGAAAAAATTACTGTCTTGTGAAAAAATCACGTTGGCGAGTCACGTGCGTTCAGATATCACTTGCATGGCTTCACATTGGCTGCTGCACTTGATTGTCAGAGATAATGATGATTATCTTGTCTTATTTGCTCAATTATGTATGTGTTTTCTGATTATGTAAATTATATTGGATTGTCTGTTTTTTGGGTGAGTAGATGATAGGCCAATTTATTTCTCTGTTTCTGTTTCTTTTGCTCCATGTTTTTCTTCTGTAATGGAAAGTGGCATGTAAATGAGGCAACAAAATCCGTTAACTTTACTGATAAAAAAAAAGGAAAGCCGTCATATCTTCTTTATTTCTTTACATCTAATGTTAGCAGGGTTTTGTTTTATATGCATTGATTTTCCCTTTATGATTGTTTTATTATAATGCTTTAGCTAAAATGGACGAGATTTATGCTCTATGTATCTGGTATTTATTTTGGTTTCATTAGAGAATTATTTTCTGCTTGATGTAATTGGATGTTTATTTCTGTTGTAGTTGGCTATAAGTACTGATTTTTTTATCTTAGTTTTTATGTTTGTATTATGTTCTTTGTATTCTTTTTCTTGTTCATTTTCTTCTCAAGGTCATTTACTTTACGTCATGATTTCTTCTATGTGCTTGTTGATTATTGTTTTAAAATTGTAATCTGTTTTCACTATAGTTCTCCTGTGTTGTGATTTCTGTCTACACTGATGATGGCTGAATCTTACTAAAGAGTGTACATGTACAAGTACATTTTTGCATTAAGTTTCTAATCTTCATATATCTTATTACTATATAGAACTATGAAGGTGATGTCAAGGAACTATCCCTGAATTTCACTGTTACTGATGAATCATTTGGCAAAAGGCGTGCGATCGAGATTCAACATAGCACCAAGGATCTCTTCCTGACAAATGATAACAAATTACAGCTTTTGTTCGTGCTATTGCAAATTCTAGACTTAATAGACAAATACAATGTTCTGAAAACTTTACAGTATAAGATCACGTTGAAAGATTTTGCTTTGTTTACGTAATACTTCTGCTCTATTGGTAGGTATGATATCGTATAAAAATTTTCTTTCACTATATGTTGCCTTCTAACCTGTGTGCATTCTTCTAATGTATTTGTGTTATGAGACGGTTACGTCAGTGGTGAGTCTGACTGACAGCATGCTACTCCTACTTCTATTGGTAGGCTTTCCTCTTTAAGGGCATGCCTGTCTTGAGTAATCAAGCATTTTAAATTTATTTCTGTGTATTATATCTTAGTTATTAGGTACCAATATCTGAAGTTAAGCAAGCATTAACTTATGTCTTTTACTCGCTATTTTCTCTTTTGAACCAGTCTTTTTGTTTACTGCTGCTCTTTCAAAGATTTTCACTTGGAATGTGAAGCTATTAAGTGCCAAAAAGGACTCTCTATGTTGTTTGCTTCTCTGAGGTGGGGCAAATTCTGTTTTAGATGAGATTGAAAACTGGCATGTTATCCGTTCGAAATGGCATTACACAATAGATCATCTTGGCCTACATTCGTTTTACGATAAACATTTTAATTGAACATATTTTAGGTGGAAGAGAAGAATCATCTCTAGGTCCAACACGTCTGTCCAACACATTTGTGACTTATAATACTATAATTTTATCTTAATATGAACTTATTGATACTTAAACAACTACAACTTCGTATAAGATATGCAATGAACTTTAATTACAATTAACTAGGGATGTCAACTTCTTAGTGATTAACGTGTAATTGGATAGGTTCGGTAGCTTTCTACTGCCATTAGTCTTATTCAATGTTTCTTGTTTCTTGAGATTCATTGACCTTGAACATGTGCAAATTACATGATAATTGCATTTTAACTCATTGCAAGATGAGCTGTTATGTATCACCTGCAACATGGATATGATGGGCGCAGAGAACTTAAATACTATCTGAGTCATGTTTCCCTTTTTGTATAAAGTATATCATAGTAACTCATTGGCTTAACTACTTTATATATATATANTATATATATATATATTTCTTTTAATCCTAATGTAGGAAAGATATTATATGTATGAAGGATATTGTATGAAGAACATGTGAGGGGTCATTGCCAAGCATGAGAGTTCAGTGCTTCGAAGAGACGATCAGTAGTGGTGACAACTATCAATGTCATGACAACATAGAAGATAATAGGAGGTTAAAGTTGGTTATCCCAAAATAATTTATTTTACTATTCTCAATAATAAATAGTTTACTGATAAGTTTTGAATTTCCTGACTACTGAGAGTTTATGCTTCATTCAAATCATAATTTTCTTCAATTTTTGGCACGGATAAATTCAAATTTGAGAACCTCAACATTTTCATACTCAGAGTAATCTCATCCCTTTATTTTAGAGGACATTATTACGTGAAGGAGCAACATCTATTAATAAAGATTGCGGAGACTAATAGATTGTAGAGGTCAATCTCTTATTAAACAAGAAAGAAAAAAATTGATATTTTTATGGTGGATTAGTGAGATTGGTTGGGCTGGTTTGTGTCAATTATCATGATTTAATGTAAATATGCATTATAAGTGTTTTTTCCAAGTTCACTACTACTTTGTGTAAGGCTGACCCATGTTATTTTAGTTTCTCGGTATGTCATGTGCATTCTGTTATGCTTTATAAGTGTTTTGCTTTATATGCTTTATTACTTATGAGTGTTTAGTGAATTATGATTTTGTGGTTTGCAAGAGAATAATTTCTTCGATCATGCTATTTTTCTTGTTATTTTTTTTTATTAAATATATACTTATTTGCTTATAAAATACAAGAATCTTTGAGAATGTATATTTCATATATGTTATGAGTGAACATGAACTTCTCATTTAAAGGTAGTAAAAAAATATCCATTGTAATAAATTGTTAGTTTTAAGTTTCACATAGAGAGAAATGAGTTGAACGATGGAGAGAAGTTTGTTCATTTTAGATAGCATTGTGAATGATGAAAATATCCTGAAAAGTAACTGCTTATATTATGATCTTCAGCCTATATGTAATTTGTGAGATCTGGACAACATGCTTGGGCATTGTGAGAATGCATAAAACCTCGGGTTTTAGTTAATCATTGTAGGCGCCTGTTATTTATAATGAGCATCAAATTTCGTTTCTTCATTTCCCCCGTCTCTTTGACACACGACACAGACGGTCGAGATCAATAACCCAACAAAGATGGACGGTTGAAAAAATGATCTCACCCACCAAATGGACGGTCGAGATTTAGTCAACAATTCTCAAATTTCACAAAGCAAATCAGATTTCCTCTTAACCCCATCTTAATATGGCATTCACAAAATCTAATTGACTACACTTTCATCATGAGAAACCCAGTCCAAATAACCAAAATAAATTGTCAAATTCATCATAACTAGACTAACCAAAACAACTAAAAATACTACAAAATAGCACACAGGATCGGAAAATGCTTGTGACTTAGATTGATCCCTAAAAAACCCAATAACAAGTCATTTTGACAGTAAATATACAAACAAATAAAAACAACACACAAGAGAGACAAATAAATTAAACTAATATTCAGAATTCAGAAAACTACCAAAAAGAAAAACAACAGTCCAAATTACACATGAGCTACAATTTCATGATGATAACCTTGTTGTACAGACACCAAATAATAGATAAATAAAAATTATAATGTAGAACCACAACCATAAAGTCAAACATCTACTAACCTAAAAAAACAAGTAGATCAACACAAATTTAGCTATGACAGAACACATATAGTGCAATACACAAATTAGCCTATCATCAAAGCAAGAAGTAATTGATCCCAAGTGAAGAAGGTATAATGGTTAAGCTGAGGTCTAATTATTCAACCTTTGATGGCGAAGATGGCGAAGAGCCTGAATGAATCACAAACAAGTTGTGTAAGAAAATGATCCAAGACTATGATTTTAAACTTTTAGGGTCTAAATTATTTGTGATTTGATTGGGAGGTACGGGTGTGATAAATTAAACTTATTCGTTTAGTTGAGTTTATTTGAATTGCTATTTGATCAATAGTTTTAAGGATAAAATATTTTTAAACACTTCACTTACTGTAATGTTAATTTCCACTGAACGCACTTGGACGCGTTAGAAAAATTGTTTTATCCTCTTATACAATTTTGGATGATAATAGTATCTTTGTACTCATGCTCCAATACCTGAGCACCAGGAGAATAACACATGAAAAAACAACTCAATCAAAGCTCTAAAAATTCAATCCTTATCGGGATAAGTACCAGTTATAACATAGATATAACATAAAAGATATAAAAAATGATAATTTAGTCATCCCCAACATGAATCATGCTTCAAACATAATTGTTCCCAACAGCTAATTAGATAAAGAATGGAAGAAAATTTTGTATAATTTATTTAGAATTTTCTCATAAATTTAATTATCAGACATAGTCTTGAAGGTTGAGCAACAATAATTAGCTCTATCATCGGGGTACCATTAACTCTCTCGAGGTCATATTTATCCAAAAGCTCATTCGAAAATAAATCTAATACTTCAAATGACAAAATGACATAACTACATGCACGTGCGTTGCACATGCCCTTACCTAGTTTTATTCAAAAAGCCCAAAACAAACTTCCTAAGACCTAAAAACCACAATTACATTGGAGGAATATTTAATACTCCTCCATATCATTTGATGACACGTGCATACGGTTTATGCACTTCAAAAATTATTTATTCGATCTCCTTAAAATCTGAAGAAAAAAATATAATATTTTTAAATACATGATAATTGATTATATGAATGGTTAATAAATATTCAATATTGCAGTTACCCAATATTTTCTCCTACACTACACTATCCTCTCTCTCTTTCTTTAAACCCTCTCTTGTTGTTGGATGAGCTATATCAGAGTCTTCAATTCAACATTTATTTATTACAGGTTCTCTCTCTCTCAACCTCTGTCACTGAATTTCTGAATTACGAAATTTTCGAATCTTTCTTTACCCGGTTCTGCACTAGGAGAGGCACTATTACAGTGAATCATGACCTCTTTTCAAAAAATTGAACTGAGGGAATCAGAGGATCGAGAGCTATGGCTTCGGCGAAGACGGCTCGGTCGAGAGGAACGCATGTCAAAGAAAACGGCATGAAGTTCGAGGAAGGTAATTTTGGGTATGAGAAAAAAATAAAAGAATTTTAAGTTTAAAAAGAGTTTGATTAGTTTAACTTATAATTTATTAATTTTGTTTTAAATCATTTTTGTCAAAAATAACATATTAACTTTTTTATTTAAATAAATTAATAATTTATTTAATAATTGAGTCAAACGCACTTCTAAAAGTAAGTTGATAATTTGTAAGTTGAGTCAAAATCAATGATGAGAGCTATTTTCTAGTTAAGTTTTTCAATTAGTGAGAATAGATCTCCTTATTTATCTTGGATTAATTAACGGCATTAATAAAAATGTCAAATTTGTGAAAAAGTACAACCATTTGGGGTCCTTGGATAACCAATGCGTAGAAACCACACATCTGGAACAAGAAAAAAGAAACTGAGTCCCATTCAAATTGTTTGAATATAAATTTTAAGCTAAAGTGAGGGAAAAAAACGAGACAAATTTGAATGCTCTTTCATAATTTATATCAGCATTTACTGATTCAACAATTTTAAAGTAAAAAAAGAAAAGAAAAAATATATGTATGTAAGTTTTAAAACTATGTAGAGTACTTAGTAAAAACTAATAATAACACAAATAGAGTTTGATGTAATTTGTCCTCCACACACAAGGAGTCAAGTATTGGCCTTCTAAGTGACTGTGTCCAATAATAGTCAAGTATTGGCCTTATATCACGTCTCTAATTTCATGGAGATTAGGATCCCCTGTGTTGAGAGATCCCAAATCTATAGGGCCTTTTTAGATTATTTGGTTAGATCTAAAATTCAAACGTTGTTTTTCTATTATCATCAACAGTTGTCGAGCAATAAAATATAAATTTAGTTTAAATCTCCAGAATACATAAAGAAGTCAATATATGAACTGGTTCTTACATTAAATACCGGCCTCTATCGATCCTCCCCCCCAGTCAATTGCGAAGAACCCTTTCATATGGAAATATTTCTAAGATTCCTGGAGTACTGAATAAACAGAGCTCAATACCAAAAACAATCTCCCTTGCAATTATCTTCTATATTATTTATTTTGTAATGCCGTATTCGTAGTTTTATATAATATATACATCTCAATCACTTAAGGTCTTTAGACAACAAAGTCGGCCCACTTTGTCCAACCTCATCTGCATAAACAATAAATTAAAGGCAATATGGATTAAAAAACTACCCGGCCCCTTTTGTTTTATACCCTAATTTCTATTACCAACATCACAGACATATATATGTATATATAATAGGCAATTAAAGAGTATGTCAAATCACACATATATAGAGAGAGAAAGGAGTATGTACATAAGGAAGGTACAGATCAATAGCGTAGCGAATAAAAAGGAATTAAATGGAAATCCATATGGTTTCAACTATAATGTTTTGGGTAGCAGTTATGGGAACAGTAGTAGTGAGCTTCTTACTGATTCATATGATGTACAAAACAGTGTGGGTGAAGTGTGTGAAAGTGAGGAGGAAGATCAGAAAACAAGGAATAAGAGGGCCACCAGTACCTTTCCTTTTCTACGGTAATGTTGCGGAGATGAAGATGATCCAATTGCAGGTTATGGAGAAGATGAACAATACTACTACTGCTACTGATCCTGAAGAAGAATATGATGCTCTTGTTGGAATTGTGGCCCACGACTACACTTCCTCCCTCTTCCCTTATCTTGAACAGTGGCGAAAACAATACGGTACGCATCAATCTTCTTTTTCTTTTCTTTTTCCTGATGCATTAATAATTAAACTGAGTGTCTACTTGTTGGAATGATCATCATGTATTAATTGGAACCTATTAATTGATTAGTTAAAAAATCAAACAATCATCACACAAACTTATGATCATAACTGTAATTCATATGCAAAGATAAATCATTCGTGTGCATAAGTGACTTTTTTCTAGCTCAATTAATACCTTCGGAAATTGGAACCTAAAAATTTGCTTAATTTAATTAATTATGATCCTCGACTCTTCACCACACTTCATATAAAATCAAGAGAGAAGAAATTAAACGATCTAATTATATCTACCATATAAGATTACATATGTGGTCTTTAAGAAAACAGCATTACTTTCCCTCTCTCAATCCTCTTTCTTTTGCAGCATGATTTAAGAACTAACCAGGTCAACTATGTACTGTATCTGGTAAAGAAATGAGCGTATAAACGTTGATAGCCTCATTGAAAAATAAAATATTTAGACCAAGTTTTAATTGATCAAATTATGTGTCAATCATTTATAAATTAAATTGTTAAATCATTTTAATGAGTGATAAAACAACAATCAATAAATGATTGTTACTTCACTTGATCAATTAAAACTTAGTTTAAATTTGACGGACATAGATTTATTCAATTTAAATTACATATCGGCAATTGTAAATGACATGCTCTGACCCTCATTTAGTATTAAAAACTGCTCCATACCTATGATTCAATTGGGTAGCACAAATAAGGTGATTTTAAGGGGTAGACCTCTCCTTGATTTTATTCTTTTCTTACTGTTTCTTAATTATGAAATCTGTGTTTCTGTGATTAGAAAAAAAAAACAGAGAGAGATCAAGTGAGTGTGATTTAATCTGAGGGATTACTAGCTGACTACCTACCTAGTATATAATTAACAAGAAAAAAATGATGTGGTTAATTGAAAAATGATGCAGGTCCATTATACACGTATTCAACAGGGATGCGACAACACTTGTATGTGAACGAACCGGAGCTTGTGAAGGAATTAAACAGCAGTCTTACTTTGAATTTAGGCAAACCTTCGTACGTAACAAAAAGACTAGCACCCATGCTCGGCAATGGTATTTTGAGGTCAAACGGTCTTGTTTGGGCACAGCAGAGGAAAATTGTTGCTCCTGAGTTTTTCATGGACAAAGTCAAGGTACGTGGTTAAAGAAATGTTGTATTATATTGTTACAATAACATATATATATATATATATATATATATTATTTTTTCCAAATATAGCGCGTGTGTATGTATATGTAACAAAAAGAAAAGAAAAAAAATGCAGGACATGGTGGGGATAATGTTGGAGTCAGCCCACACATTGGTTAGAAAATGGGGAGAGATGATAGAAGAACAAGGGGGCGTGATAGCAGATATTAAAGTTGATGAGGATTTAAGGGAAGTGTCGGCAGATGTGATATCGAGGGCTTGTTTTGGAAGCTCTAATTACGTGAAAGGCAAAGAGATATTCTCAAAGCTTAGGAGTCTTCAAAAACTCATTTCTCAACGAAGCTTCCTTTTCGGCGTCTCTAATTTTGCAATATTAAAGAAGAAGAAAGGAGAGATTAGTAAGCTAGAGAATGAGATAGAGACGTTGATTTGGGATGCAGTTCAAGAACGTGCTGAACAAGCAGCAGGTTCGTCTGATCAAAAGGATCTGATGCAATTGATAATGGAAGGAATGATCAAATTAGAAGATGAAAGGATCAGCTCAAGAAGCAGTAGCAGCAAGGAATCCACATCATCATCGGCGGCCAAGCCCAAGGCCAAGCAAATGATAGTTGATAATTGCAAGAGTATATACTTTGCTGGGCACGAATCCACAGCAGTTGCAGCCTCTTGGTGCTTGATGTTACTTTCTGTCCATCCTGAGTGGCAATCCCGCATCCGGACTGAGGTGGCTCAACATTGTCAACACGGTCTACCCAACGCCTCTTCCATCTCCCATTTAAAATCCCTTCATATGGTGGTTCTAGAGGTGCTTCGTCTATACCCACCAGCAGCATTCGTTTCAAGGGAAGCACTTGAGGATACCCAAATTGGAAACAAGCTAACTATACCAAAGGGAGTTTGTTTATGGACTCTGATTCCCACCTTACATAGGGATCCTGCTATATGGGGAGAAGATGCCAATGAATTCAAGCCACAGAGGTTTGTGGATGGCATATCAAAGGCTTGTAAGTTTTCTCAAGCTTATATTCCTTTTGGTGTGGGTCCTCGCTTGTGTTTAGGCAGAAACTTTGCCATGCTTCAATTGAAACTAGTCCTTTCCCTTATTATTTCCAACTTTTCTTTCTCTCTTTCCCCTAAATATCAACATTCTCCCTCCTACAAAATGATTGTGGAGCCTGGACATGGTGTCAATATTCTCCTCCGAAGGTCCCACCAGGACCAGTGTTCTCTCATTTAAATTTAGTTTTCTCCTCTATAATTTATATATTATGTCGAACTTGGTGTTGATGTTTGTTTGTATTACTCAAGATTTATTAATTATATACCATGAATTACTCAGTTTAGTTGGTTTTTTTATTTGCATTCTTATTACTTGAACAATATGGGATAAATATTTTAACATACTTTTTTAGATCACCACACATACTAATTTTAAAATTGTAGAACGTGACTTACTTACCATGTAACATAATAATCGAGATATTTCAAAGAATGGAAAAGATATACGGCGAAATTGACATGTACTACCAATTTAATTGAAAAAAAAAAATTTGTCAAAAGAACGTAATTGGGAATTAACAAGTAATCTAATGTTCTCATTGCACTAATTTTTTTTTCTTTTTTTCTTCTTTTATATACAGTTTTACAAATTTGGGGTCCATCTTATTTGTGATTAGAAGACAAGTTCTCATTAAAAACAAGTGAAAACGTGTTATAAAAATCAATATCCGAAACGTGTTTTGTGATATTTAAGAAGTATTTTAATATGATATTTTAAAACTTGTTTAATAACAGCTTTTAAAATAAATTAAAATTAACATATGTGTTCTTTTTATATATAAACGGCTGTTGTATAACCATAAAAAAAGATAAACAACAATTTCACTTTTGAGGTAATTTTTATTTTAGATCACACACTTTAAAAATTTATAAAGTAGAGTTTACAATTACATTTTACATTCATGTTAGACCTTCCGTAGTACCTCTACTTAAAAATAATAACGGTCTGTCACGGTCTACCTACGTGGCATTATGTGGCAAGTAGTTTAACGTCACATCAGCCTTTTAATTTACCTAGCTGCCATGTGAGATGAATTACCCAAAATATCCTTAATTCCCCATTTCTTTCTTCTTCCTCCTCCCTGATTCACGAACAGAGTTCTTCTTCGTTTGACCTTCTTTTTTTGTAGAGTTCTTCTTCCTCCTTCACAAAAATTGAAGAGACTACTGTGCAAGAAGCAGCTTCTGGCCTTGAGAGCGTTAAAAAGCTCATCTAATTGCTCTCTCATGCTTAACAAAATCAGCTTCAGGAGAAGACCCAATCCCCTAATTCGAGCTTGAGGTTGGTGATGGAGATCGACATGGACTGCTTGGGAACTTACCGGAACCATTGAAGACCTTTGTCAATGAAATCAAAAGAATAATTCTAAAATAATAGATAAGAAAGCAAAATGGGGGTGAAGGCTAAGACGGGTGGGTGCTGCTTGAGAAATGTCATCCATTTGCATCAAAACTCAAGTTTAAAGCTTGAATTACCTTTACCCAAACTAGAACGTTTGGACATTCCAAATTTACAAAAAAAAAAATTTAGAAAATATATTGGGAACAAATGTTTCGATACCCTAGCTCATTAAAAAAACACCCAAATGATAAATAAAAGGGAAAACGACATAAAAATGCTTGGACTAGAAATAATAGTTCAGGTTCTCTTGAGAGATGAAGGATTTTATGACTTTTTCCCTTGTATTTACCATTTGGGTTCAAACTAGTTCAAACACAAAGTATTTTATGCATCTCCCATTTTTACACTCATTGTTTCTCACTCTACAACTCTGGCTATTGTTCTGTTGGTGATGCAAAAAGAACATATACCCATTCCCAATCATCCTCTCTAAGCGGAACAACTTAGCAACTTCAAATTTGGTCTCTTTTCAATACCGAGATTCTTTACGCGGCTCTGATTCAGCAAATCCCACTGCTTCCTCATCACCACGAACTCCATAGTTGGAGTCGAAATGACTCTACCGCAAGGAGGAAAAAGAACTCAGGTCTGCTCGTGAACGAAAAGGAATAAGAACTCTACAAAAATGGAGCGGAGGAGTAAGAAGAAATCCGCAAAAAAAATAGTAGACATTTTCGTGAACGAGAGAGAAGGAAGAAGAAAGAAGGGGGAGTTAAGGGTATTTTGAGGATTTCATCTCACGTGGCAGATGGGTAACTGAAAAAGCTGATGTGAAGTTAAACTATTTATCACGTAATGTCATGTAGGCAGACAGAGATGGACCTTTATTACTTTTAAGCGAAGGTACTACGAAAGTTTTAACGTGAATGCAAAATGTAACTGTATGATCTACTTTATAATTTTTTAAAGTATAGAGTTTAAAATAAAAATTACCCAAAATCACAGGGAGCAAAACTATAGTTTACCCTAAGAAATTTAGATACACAATGGACGTATTCCAGAAGAAATAAAAAGAGGCAGCAAGCCAATCCAGAGCCAGAGCAACAATGTGGTATTTTGATTCTTGAAGACCATAAAATATGTTTTTCGTTATTTATTTTGAGTAAAGTTAAAATAATAATCATGGCCACTGTGGATTTATCCGGTCTCTGCAGGATCCCTGGGATTTAGTTGGAGAACTACGCTCCGGATATTCGGTGCTAGTGAAAAAAAAAAGAAAAAAATACTAACCTTGAGTTTTTTTTTTGAAAGAGAGACAAAATCTTTTATTTTTCTTTCAAAAAACACAAAAAAATCATACTGGACGAAACAAAAAATGATATGTTTGGTCGGTTTTTTAGTTAAATGTGGTAGGTTCGGTTATGGATTTAAAAAAACTAAACTTTCAGTTCGGTCCATAATATTCCTATATTTTGACCGAACCGACCGGACCGACATTTATCATCCCTATATATATAGCATATTTATTTTTTCACATTTCTCTCTTTTTCCATTTTCCACATTTCTCTCATTTTATATTTTTCTCATCTCTCTTTATGTTTAGTTTACAATGTTATAATTCGAATTGTAAGTTTTTATTGTACTAGTCAATACATACGTGTGTTGCACGTGTAAATATTTTTAGTTATGATGGTTACTTATAGTTATCTTTTGTTTATGTAAGTTAAAAATAAATATATTTAGCGCCGTATTTGAATTGAATTTATGTGTGTAAGATAAAAATATTATATTATTATTCTTTACTTATATATTATATTCAACCAAGTTGTAGAATATCACATGCATGTTTTTAGAAAAATAAATAGTATATAATAGAATTTACTCTCAAAATTTAAAAGAAAAAGTAACATTATTAGAATTAAATCATCTATTTCGTGTTTTATTTATAACTTGATTTTAATTTTTCATTTATATTATAAATTTTTTTCTAAAGAATTTTAGTTAACTATATTTATGTAACATATTGATCATACTAACATATAAAATATGACATAAATAAAGTTTCTAAAAGTGTGTTATAATTAAATTCTATTATTTAAGTTTTATAGAGAATTTACTTTTCCTCTATATAAAAAAATAATTTAGTACAAAGTTGAGTTTTCTCTATATAACTTCTTAAACGACTTGCTACAATTCATTCAATATTGTTAATTAAAATTAACTTAAAATTATTTATTAATTATTTTTTCAAATTCATTAAATAGAAGAATGAATTTTGAAACTAGTGTCTACTTGATCAATTTACTAATAATAAATTATAAATGTCGCATGTAACTTATAAAGTTATTTTGGGTAATGCATCAATAATAAGTGGACAAAATTGTCTAAAAATGATTCTCATCTCCTCCTCACTTGGTTTCTTAATAAGGTTATTTAATGATTCTCAACTATGAAGAGTGGTGATAAAATCACTAATGTTGACCAATATGATAAATATGTCCAAGCTAGAATACTGTTAAAGAAACGAATTTGCCTCTATATGAAGCAGTTGTCAGATATATACTATATGGACCATGTAGAGAATATAATAAATAATATCCTTGCATGGTAAATGGAGTGTGTAGATTCCATTATCCAAGAACGTTTTCATCAAAGACAATACAAGGAAAAGATGCATATCCAATATCCATAAGAAGAAATGATGGAAATAAGGTAAAAACTCATTTCTTATTACTATAAAATTATTTTATGTTTAATATTAATATCAGTACGTGTATAACAATTGTTAATTGGTATGTTAAATTAAAATTTATAGGTCAAAGCGAAGAAGGCAACGTTTGATGAGTGATGGGTTGTTCCTTACAATCCATATATGTTATTATGGTATAGTTGTCATATTAACATGGAAATATGCTCTGGTTTGAACGCTGTTAAATACTTATATAAGTATATCAACAAAGGTCATGATAGAGCTGATATCTATAAATCTCATGATGATGAAAATAAGATTGTAAATGAAATAAGAGACTTTCAATAAGCAAGGTGGGTTTCTGCACAAGAAGTTTTATGATTTTCGATTGAACGAAATGTTACATGATGACATTAACTTGAAACTTCACCTTCCAAACCAACAATTAGTATCTTATTGGAAAACAAAGACTTGCATAGACTTATTCATCCAAAGCATTTCTCTAAGACAATGTTGACAGAGTATTTTCAAATGTGTATGAAGTATGAAGATGCAAGAAGATATTTGTATAGAGAATTTCTAGAACACTATGGTTGGAATAGACAATTACATCTTTGGACAAAAGGTAAAAGAGGAGAAGTTATATCACGCATTGTGAGTGCAAATCCAAATGAGGGAAAAAGATATTATTTGCGCATATTGCTCAATCATGTAAAAGGGCCAAAATCTTTTGAAGATCTTATGAATGTTGATGGAAGACAATTTTGGACATTTGAGAAGTTAGCACAAAAAATAGATCTTCTTAAGTCTGATCAAAGTATCATTGAATGCTTACATGAAGCAGTTGGTTTTCAAATGCCTCAAGCACTTAGAAGACTTTTTTGCGACAATATTGGCACATTGTGAACCGACTGATGTCAGAAATTTATGGGAACTATACTTTGAATGTATGTTAGAAGACTACAAAAATCAACATCATGATTCTTTACAATTACAGCTTCAATGTACACTTCAAGACATTCAGTACTTCCTTAAATCTATGGGGAGAAATATCAATGCATATGACTTGCCACAAATAAGCAATACATCAATAGACATCGAATCTCTTAATACAAACAAAATCTTAGATGAAAGGTCAATTGAGGTATCAAATGAAGATATTGAAGCATCAAGAAATCTAAACCAAGAACAGAAAAAGGTATATGATGTCATACTTGAGAAGATAAACAATAAGAGAAGTGATGTTTTCTTTATTGATGGACCAAGAGGATTTGGCAAAATATGCTTGTACCGAGCTATACTTGCTGAAATAAGATCACATGGAATGGAATGACAGCACTTGCAACTGCAACTTCTGGGGTAGCTACTTCAATATTAACTGGAGGCCGAACTGCTCACTCAATATTTAACATTCCATTGTAAGTAAATGAGTCAACCATCTGTTACATATCAAAGCAAAGCAGTCGTGCAGAACTTATTAAGCAGGCAACATTTATTATATGGAATGAAGCACTGACGGAAACAAGAGTTGCAATTGATAATACTTTTCAAGATATCATGAAAACTCAAAACCATTTGGCAGAAAAGTTATGGTATTTGGGGGAGATTTTTGACAATTCCTTCCAGTTGTTCCACGAGCAACAAGAAAATTAACTGTTAATGAAAGTTTGATAAGATCATATCTTTGGGAAAAGATGGAAAAATACAATTGACCAAGAATATGAGAGCTCATAATGATGATCAAAATTGGAATGAACTGACAAAGAAATAGAAGACGACTTCGTTTCCCTTCCAAATCTGATAATAGATTCCTGCAAATACGAAGTTCCCTCAGAACTTAGTCTAATCAGATCTATTTCCATTATTTACCAAAAAATATTGAATCATCAAAATATATAACACGATGAGTGATTCTTTCTACAAAGAATGAGTATGTTGATCAAATAAATGAAAGAATGATTGAATTCTTTGCAGGAGAAAGCAAAGAGTTTGTGAGTTTTGATGAAGCAGTGGATGATACAAACAATTACTATCAAAAAGAGTTTCTAAACACATTGTTGCCGAATGGAGTTCCACCACATCGATTAGTGTTAAAGAAGAATTGTCCAATAATGCTATTGTGAAATTTAGATCCTTCAAATGGCCTGTACAATGGAAGTAGAATAGTTTGCCGTGACTTTAGAAGTCATGTGATTCATGCCAAAATCACTATTGGAAACATGCAAGTAAACATGTTTTCCTTCCGCGTATACCATTAAGCCCTGCAAATAATGAATGTGTTAGAATTATGTCCATAAAGTAGGATGTAATAACTATTTAGAATTATGTCCACAAAGTAGGATGTAATAACTATTTATGAGTAAACAGTTATTTTTGAGACATTTATGTATTACTGAATTTTATGAATAAATGAAAGTTTTCTTTAATTAAAGTGTGTTTGTAATGACTTAAGTCCTGAAACTATTCTAAGATAGTTCAGAATATTTTTCGTAGTCTTAGCATTAAATGGACAATCGAATATAATTATGAGTGTTAGGTTGAACCAAGGATGTCGGTCTCAGGGCATGAAAGTGGAGACTCTAACAGTTTCTCTAAACATGTTATGGGACATGTTTAATAGACCAGTAAAAAATTAATTTAGAGCATATACGTTTATCTAACTCTAAATATAATTGTTACACCTTAAAGAGTATTTTCATAATTACTTTAATCCTGATGTGAATATGGAACTTGACCTAGTTACTCGCGATCTTTGATTCACCAAAGGAGTGAGTTAGAACTTCCAGACAATACCTCGGGTGTCAGGACTGTGATTCAACTATGTTGGAGATTCGTGATTCACAGATATGAAATTCGTGGCAAGATTATAAAAAATAACAATATCACCTTATGTTTTACTGATGGGTGTGTGAAAATAAACTGGGCCTGGTACTCGATGACATGTGTCATTGAATAAGACATGGTGAACTATATGAGACACTTCACAGATATGTCTTTCTTATTCACAGTCAATAAATGCGTTAATGAAATAATAACTAGATGAGTAAAGCGGTAATTTTACATCTCACTCTTGTTAATGATATTCACGAAAGGGTAATATCATAAATTATTTTGTTGACCGTGAAATATAAATTGTATTTGCATCAATAGGAAATGTAGCGCGCATGAATCGAGAGTTCATTCGGCATCAGACCTATAGTGGTGTCATACGATGTCGAGATTAAATAAGTTGAGAATTTATGAGGATAAATTAGTCGGGTATCTGAATCTCATAGCTTTGTTCATGTAGATTCATTCGGCCTCAAGAGTCACTCATAAGGACATGAATAAGAAACAACGTCAGTTGGACCAAAAATGTGTTTTGGACCAAGGTACACTTCCCTGAGCCTATATGAGATGGGTGTCATCACTATATTAGTGAAGACCAAAGTTAATGTTCAAATTAATTATTTTGTTATTTTTTAATTATTAGATAATTAGTAAATAAAAGAAATTAATTAATTGATAGGAATCAATTCAATTCATCAGTTTAGACGGATGAATTTGGACACAATTTTAGCTTCAGAGGAAGAAGTGAAAATCACATATAAGTGTATATGGAGAGTGAAATTTAGGTTTTTGACATACAGAGGTGTATGGGTAAATTCTATAATTACATATAAAGGGATTGCATTAGGGTTGTATCCCTAAGGGTGTTAATCAGAGCAGAATAAGTCTCTCCTCCTCCCTACACTATTGCCGTCGAAATTCATAAAGGAAGAGAAATTTTTATTTTCTCTTCCACGTTATGAGAGCCCACACTCAATTTCTACACAAATTCTTGAAAGATATACTTTTGACTCTAACGAGTGGTTGTCTATGTAAGGATCAATTGAAAGTCCTGTGAATCTTAGGAATGAAGAATGCGAGATAAAGAATTAGATCCCGCCAAATCAGAATTTCTCCATTAACAGAAAATGTATAAATCATTTCTATCTCTCTTCTCGATACGTTTTTACTGCTATGCATATTCATCGGTTTGATTTTGTGTTTAATACGATTGAATGTTTGCATGAAAAGTTTTTATATTCTGCCTATGAATTTGTCATGGTTCAATTATTTTTCTACAAAATCTTAAAATCGATCCAAAAAAATGTTATCCATTCAAATTCATAAGAAAACAATTTCCTATTCGACTATGTTTTGCAATGACTATCAACAAGGCACAAGGTCAAACAATACCTCGTGTCGGAATATATCTCTCATAACATGTGTTCTCTCATGGACAGTTACATGTTGCACTTTTAAAAGGAATTTCTATGAAGATGACAAAGATTTTAGTCAAATAAGATGCTCCTTCTCTAACAAAAAAAATTGTATACAATGAGTTTCTCATCACTACTACTTCTAAATGAGGCTTAGCGGGGGAGGAACATTTTTGGACACAAATTGTCCTCATTATTATATGAAATTCCAAATTGAGAAGTCTTTTGGTATTCTTTGGAGCTTAGGAGGGAAAAATATTTTTTGACACAAATTACCCTCTTTATCATATGAAATTCCACATTTACTATTCCAATTATTAAAAATATATGAGTTGTAAAAAATTCAGAGATATATAAATTAGTTTATATATATATCGAATTACATAAAAATTTGTATAAGTGAATAATTTAATATTAAAATTAATAATTCAAATCCTTTTTTACCTTTTTAGGGAATAAAATCCATCACCAAAATACCAACAACAAAAACTAACTAACAAAAGTCAATATAAGTACCAAATTAAAACACTATGAGGAATCACATTAAATTAAATACGGCAAGGAACTAAAATAGATGTCAGCTTCACAATACGATCAACAACCAAATTGTAATATTCAAAAAATGTCAAATTGAGATAATAATTAAAAAGTTATTAACTATTTATAGCAATGCAAAACCTTTAACAAAAAGCGTCATCAACATTTAATAGATTGAATTCTTAATATTTGACATAACAAGTCAGAAGGTGATCAAACACTTTTATTTATAGTCCTATACATATTATTTATTGTTTGGTTCTTCAACACATGCAACGTACGTACAATTGACTAGTTTAATAAATATTTTATTTTTGCTGACATTTTATAAATGCAATGTTATTATAAATTTAAGTTTTTTTAATGCGCATCTAAAAATCACATTTTCTTACAATTTTTTTACTAATTTTAATAATAACGTGCAACGCACGTTATCACCTACTAGCTATTTAAAAGTGAGATGAGAAGGAGAATCATTTTTAGATAATTTCATCCACTCCTCATTTTACAAATTAAAATTTACCATTGAATCTATTAATGACGCATCATTAAAAGTTAATTTTTCTTCTTTTCTTATTTCTCCAAAATTCAAATAATGTATCTCATGAGCCAACTTTTTATTTTCATTTTTATTCTGAAATTTATTTTTAGACATGATAACTTATTTGGTCATTAAGATATATAGTAGAAAAATTCAATTAATCAATAAAATAATAAAACATGTTTTTAGTTCATTTATCCCATAGAGATCAAATAAATAATATACTAAAAAATCAAACAAAAAAAGTATAGAAGATGTCCTTCTAGCATAATTAACTTAATTAAGAATATTTCTATGCGTAAAACTTATGAAAAACATAAAAACTATAATTGTAGTTTTCTAATTTTTATCTACTAATAAATGTATTTTATTTAAAGTTTTTTATATGAACAATTAATGTATAAGAAATAATCGAAATAATAAAATCGTATATATCACGTGCATCGCACGTATAATTTAACTAGTATATTATAGATTGAATGAAAAACTTAAATTTTTTTTGAAAAATGTATGATTAAATTCATTAATTGGGCTCTTGAAAAAATAATTTGGTAGACCATAAAACGTGCCCCAACGATCAGTTATGTTATGGTCAGATCGGATCAGTTTATTTACACATAATTAATGAGTTCAATGCTCATTACAACAAGACTGTGAGTTTTGATTCAACCTAATTTTTATGTT
Organism: Datisca glomerata; assembly: GCA_003255025.1. Lineage (NCBI taxonomy): Eukaryota > Viridiplantae > Streptophyta > Magnoliopsida > Cucurbitales > Datiscaceae > Datisca > Datisca glomerata. Next base: position 1,752,283 of record QANY01004715.1, on the reverse strand, counting down.
AAACATCGGAAGTGACCAACCATGAACACCCCAATTGTTGAAACCTCTCCCATCACTCTCTTCCATTACCAAAAGTTCAGCAAGTGGACGTGAATAAGCAACAAAATTGTAACAGTGATCCATATTATCCAAAGGTTGGATTGAAGATAGGAAAATTTTCATTCAGACAAATTTTAGGGATATAAAGACCCATTGTATTGTTTTAAGCATATTAAGACCATTTAGAAAGATTTGTGATTTTTTGTAAAGTAAAAGAAATATTTACCCCAACCTTCTACCAAAACCCATCTCTGCCAAACTCTTCTCTAGAGACCTGTCTACCAAAGAAACCTCTCTGCGATTCCCTTGTCTCTGCTTCCCTTCATCTCTGTAAAACCATTGTCTCTAGCAAAGCTTCACCTCATGTTTTTCTCAGTCTCTACGATAGTGTCCTTTGCCTCTAGAAGTCGCACGATTACCGTTTAATAGTGTCTATGATTATAGCATGATTACGTGCGATTACCGTTTGATAGTGTCTGCGATTACCACGCGTTTCCCTTCGTCTCTGTGATAGTGTCTCTTGCCTCCAAACCCTTCTCCTCCAGTGAAGTATAAGCTTCTTTCTCTGACCAGGTATGGCTTCACCCCTTCTTATATCTTTCGATCAACATCATGCTAGTTGATTTCTACAGATTTTAATTGTAGTTGATTTGTTTTATGGATTTGTAGCAATAGCTGGCTGTTCTTTAATCTTTACCATGCAAAAGTTATACTTGTTTTTTTCTGCTGATTTTAATCGTGCTAGTTGATTTCTGCAAATTTTAATTGTAGTTGATTTGGATCATGATAACATATATAAATTGCTTGATGAAAGAATGCTCAATTGTTCAATATATGACTCGAGAATGACAGATAATGCTGGATGAGCCAGCGGTAACTATATATCCAATCATTCTTACTGCATTACTTTTGGTTAATTTAAGTTGTCATTGAAGACTATACTCCTCCATTCTTGGTCCAATCTAAGTTTCAATGTTATAGGTTGCTCAAAATAAGATATATGAGTCTATATTAGAGTTTGGCTAAAAACCTGCTTAGGGGGCAAAGGAGAAAAGTGATTCCACCAACTAGGTTATGCCTTAGTTGGCAATATGTAATACGTGTTAAAAATACTCTTGTTTTCTTGCTTGTTATACCCAACATTTACTTTGCAAAAAGTCAAGATGGTTTGGTTCCTTAATCAGAATTATGCTGCTTCCTGCTTATTCATTCTATGGAACATTGTACTTAATAGTGTTGTAATTTTCCTTGTGCTTGTTGTCTGTTAATCTATACTAGACTTGATGTTTGGATTGTTCATATTCATATTTACCAGATCTTCATCCATGCAGATATTTGATAGAACAAAGTTCTTTTCATTTGTATTAGCTTTCCTATTCTCATACTATAATGCATGACTAGAATTCAACTCCTTTAAGTTAGTCAATGGGCTGAATAGATATATTCTTAGTTCAATAGCCACTACCAACTTCCTTAATCCTCAGGTTCTAAGATATTTTTTGTTAACTGTCTTTGTTTCTGGTTATGATTGTGTCTAACATTTTATTCAATACTCTAATTTGAATTCTATGTGAGGTTCTTTTTCTCAGGATGACCTTGCATTTAAACTTGAGTATGTGCATCCATATCTAGATGGTGTTTATAACCCACAGAACTGTAGTTCTCGAAATAGAGTATATCAGCTAGAGAAGCCTCGAAGGAGTACTGATGTTTTTGAAGTTTCGAGGAAGAGCATCGATCGGAGAGAGAAACCAAGGCCAAGCACCCATGGGCACGACATTGAAGACTCTAGATTTTAGGATGTTTATTATGTTATCAGAGAGTTGTCGTATAAGATATGAATCAATGTTGATATTTATTATGTTATTAGAGAGTTTTAGTTGTATAGTATGACATTGTGACTCTTTGCTGGAATTTGAATATGTTTAGATATTATTCTATTTTGACTCATAATTACGGACATCATATTACCCTGTTTCTGTTTGCCTTACTAGACCATGGTCTAGCGGAAAATATTCTGCTAGACCATGGTCTAGCAAGTGTTAATTTTAACACAAAATTGGTAGACGGTGGTCTAGTATAATATTTTATACTAGACCATTGTCTAGCGACCTGGCACGTGAAAAAATTATTTATGTCTTAGGATTATCTCATATTGTTAATGCATGATGTTTGGGATATCATAATTACAGACCTCATATTTCTCTGTTTTTGTTTTCTCTACTAGACTATGGTCTAGCAGAAAATGATTCTGCTAGAGTATGGTTTAGCAACTGTTAATTTTTAACACACAACTGCTAGACCATGGTCTAGCACAATATTTTATGCTAGACCATGGTCTAGCGACCGGGCAAATGAAAAAATTATTTATGTTTTGGGATGATCTTAAATTGTTAATGCATGTTATTTGGGATGTCATAAATACAGACATCATATTGTCATGTTTATGTTTGCCCTACTAGACGATGGTCTAGCAAAAAATATTATGCTAGACTACAATCGTCTAGCATATATTTTCTGCTAGATCATGATCTACCAGAGCAAACAGAAACATGGCAATATATAGTCTGTAATTATGACATCACAAACAACTTGCATCTACAATATAAGATCGTCCCAAAACAAAAATATTTTTTCACGTGCCAGGTTACTAGACCATGGTCTAGCATTGCTAGCCATGGTCTCGCAATTTTGTGTTAAAATTAACACTTACTAGACCATGGTCTAGTAGAATATTTTCTGCTAGACCATGGTCTACCAAAGCAAATAGAAAACAAGACAATATAGGGTCTGTATGACATCCCACATAATTTATCCATTCTTTCATTAACAGTATAAGATCATCCCAAACAATTGAACATTCCTTCATTAACAATATGATAGCATCTCAAAACATAACAATATCTAAGTAAATTCAAATGCCTAACAGAGACAGAATAATATCTAAGCAGATTCAAAATTCCTAATAGAGACTGAAGAACATTCTAAAATCTACAGTCTTCAATGTCATGTTTATGGGTGCTTGGCCTTGGTTTCTTTCTTCGATCAGTGCTTCCTCGGAACTTCAAAAATATCGGTACTCTTTCGAGGCTTCTCTAACTGATCTACACCCATTCAAAAACTACTGAATCGTTGGGAATGAGACTTCTCCACAGTTGATACAAACTTTTTGAGGTGGATATACTCATGATACAACTCGAGATTGCAATGGTTCCCTCATTTAAGCCAAAGTGGTTCATACTTCTCTTTACATAGTTCCCACAATTGCTTACCATGAAAGCAATCAAATATTTCATCAGAAGCTCTCTACAAACAGATAAGTACCAAATTCAGAGAAGATTAATTTACATTCAAGTCCTCATTTCTTTTTCCAAAGCACACCTCAGGTAACCTCATAAAGAACCAACGCAATAAATAGGAAATTATAAAGGAGAAATATGAAAAGAATTTTGGCTTACATGAATGACGAAAAAATGGGCAATTAACCAGGGGGATTTTGTCAATATTCTGCCGAAAGACATAAACCAGCATCAGGTTATTAACCATATGATTAGGGGTGTTCAAAACCAAATCGAACTGAATCGAACCGAACCAAATTGAAACTGACTGGTTTGGTCAGTTCTATATATGTGTTCAGTTTGGTTCAATTATATTTCCGAATTGAAGTTTCGGTTCGGTTTGAAATTTTGGTAGTTTTTGAATCGAACTGAAACATTTAATTAATATATATTTTTTATATTTTTATATATACTTTCATATAAAACCGAATCGAACCGAATAATATTTTTGATTTTATATTATTTTTTTAATAATATCATTTAGAAATTATTTTTAATTGATAATACTAAACCGAAGAACCGAACCGAAACTTGCGGTTTGATTCAGTTCGGTTCTTTTAACATTCACGGTTTGGTTTCGATTTTATTGTCGAACCAAAGTTTTGGTTCAGTTCAGTTTTCAACCAAAAATTTGCCAAACCGAACCATGAACACCTCTACATATGATAATTTATCAACTAAACAATATCGCAACATAGAGATGAAGAGAAAAACAGAGAAGAAAGTAATGGAATTTATACCTTTATAAATGTAGAACCAGTACGAATGCTTAAGAAGATACATGACTCTCAAGTCAGAGAGTATAAGACTATGTAGGATAACAATTCTTAAGCGAGGCAACCAAGCTGTGAGATTCAAAGTCAGACCACTCCCAACTGACAGGAAGAAATCTAACTCTTGCAAATAATGAAGGGGTGAAGCCATACTTGGTCGGAGAGAGAAGCTTCGACTTCACTGGAGGAGAAGGTTTTTGACCGATAATCGCACAACTTCGTTGGAAACTGAGGTTTCGAACTGCAATCGCGAAGCTTCGCTAAAGCAAGGGAAACAAAAGGAGACTACCACGAAGATGGAATGAGGTAGAGATGAAGGAAGGCAAAGACGAAAGGAATTGCAAAGAGAGTTCTTTGCAGAAACAAGGGTTTCACATAGAGTGATTTTGGAAGAAAGTGGGAGAGGGGACTAAAATGAAATTTAGTATAAAGGATAAATATATCTTTTACTACATAAAAAAAACTTCACAAACCTTTTTAAAAACAATCTAAATAGTCTTTATATTTAAACTCCCTCCCAAACGTCTGAACCTGAAAATTTCCCTTGAAGATAGCGTGAGGAGGGAGAGAGTGAGTTAACGGAAATGGAGATTGGCGCCGGTGGCAGTTCAATGAATGCGGTGAAGAGTTATAGGACTAACTATATGGAATTGAGATGGGCAACACGAAGAAGCAGGGCCAAGAAGCGACAATCAGAGGTATCTTTGCCCCTACAACCACCAACATTTGTTCCTCTTCCACTGTATATATCTACAAATTCAACCCATATTAAACCCCATGAGCTTAGAGCCCTATACAGCGCCTGCAATCTGTCCTGCCACCGATTCCCTAATTATGTCGACTCTCATGGCCGAGTTGAAGCAGTGGACATTCACAAGCTCCGCATAGCTCTCTCCCACAGCTCAATCCTCGTTTCTGTCTTCTGCAACCCTCAACATATAAACCCTACCTCTACTGGTACTGGTTTCCCTTCCCCATCATCAGAAACATCTTTAACGGAGGTTACGAGAGTGATCACGAGTCTGGGGAGCCTCTGCCAGAGAGTGATGGTGCCTGTCTCTCCTGTCGACGGCCAATTGGTTGGCTTTGGCCGCGCCATTTCTGATCATGGATTGACTGCTTCAATCTATGATGTAATGGTACATAATTTGATTGATAAATTTGGTAACTGAGTGTTTTTAATAGCGTTGGGTATTTGGCAGAATACCCCAAATCAACCTCTTTGTGACTCTTATAGTTGTGCTTCATTGCGTTTCAGGTTATACCTCCTCTACAAGGAATGGGAATTGGGCAGATGATAGTTGAAAGAATTGTAAGGTTTAACAATTTCCTTTAACCGAATTGATTTTTCAAGTGCTCCGTAAGCATGTGATATTCTTATCCCAGGAAAAGAAAAGGCCTATGAAGTAACCTCAAGAAAATCAAGAACTGCCGTACTAAATTGTTTGACACAGTTTTCTTTCAGTGAACTTTGTCTTTCTCCCTACTTATTCTTATACTTCATACTTTAGCTCTTATAGTATTTCAAGTCTAGACACGTAATTATGTTACTTCATATTTATTTTGGATAACATAATCTTTGGCTTCGACTTATCCTTACAAACTATATAGCGATATCACTTTTTGTGATCCTTACCTAGAAGGCTAGAACTTTGCAGCATATAATTATACTCATCAGGGAAGATAAAAATTACCCTTCTATGATGTCTTATTATTTTACTCCTTGCAGAATGCTCACAAATAAAGGCATTTATGACATAGCAGCCCTCTGCTCCAAGAAAGAGAGGTAACTGGCAGGTCTAAATCTGTCCGTCATTTTATCTACTCAAGTGTGGTGTTTTTTTTTTCCTGAATGAATGAGAGAAATATAATCATCTATACGAAATAAGTGTAGTGAAGTTCAAACGGACCAAAAACAAAGAGCCACCAAAACAACGATTTTTGCAAGAAAAGAAAAGAAACATAACAGAACTCTACACAGCAGATGCTCAACTGTCTTTGAAGATTGAATTTAGGCAACCTCAAAGATTACAAATGAAAGATTGGCCAGTTGAGGAATCTCTTCTGAACTTTTATACCAACTGTTCTGACCTTCACACATTTCCTCAAAATGTCTTTCTAAACTCTTTTTGTTAAAGAGTATGAGAAAGAGAGATGTTCACGTGATTCCGTTCTCAAACTCAAGTCTGGTGATTATGATTTGCTTCAGTAGGTTCTACATTATTCTTATCAGACACCCGGATTTTGACCCGTACCCAGTGGTCATAAACAATATGTGTTTTTTTTTCCTGTGTAAGACTTTCAAGTACTAAGAACTCCTATTTGCCGAGCCACAAACAGTGAAAGGTCATTTATTTTTACTACTTACCTTATGCTCCAATTTTTGGTCTTCTTGTGGCTTTCTGCTTCTACCTCACCCTCCCTTTATAATGAGAGGGAAGAGAGATATTGCCCTAGGAGACTAAAATGCTCGAATCTCGATTGAAGATAAAAAAAAACGATACTCCCAACTTTCGACTTTAATCCAATGTGTAGGAATCATCCCCCATTCTGATGTACCCCACCGAAGACCTACTGCCTTTTTGAGTTATATTAGTTTTCCCTCAACCCTACACCCGGGACGATGGAGAAATCTTACAATCTTCCTAGGTAGATAGTAAATTGCTTCCTATGCCGCTGGGTATGAATCATGTACGGATTGGGAAGCATAGCATTTAGACATGAGTTTTATGGAGTACCACCTGCAGACGTTGGGTGCTAATTGTAATTTCCTTTGGTTCTGTTTCAGTTTGTTTTTCAAGGCTTGTGGTTTTGGAAATGACATATTGGACTCCACCACAATGATGTATGCGAAGAAAGTTTCAACACACCCTGAAGGCAGAGGGATGGTTGTACGTGCGGGTCGGAGATTGTTGTTAGCTCCGCCACTTAGAGTTCCCTTTGCATCTTCTAAAGATCACACATCATAGACATGAGTAAGAATTGGCATTTAGGAATTCCTTAGCTCAACTGAAATGGAATTTAAAAATGATTGTTCTTGTCTTTTCTTTTATACTTTTCCTTCCATTTTTGCAGATCATAAGACGTGATATTGAAACGAAAAGGTATAGGGAGAGAAGTGGTGTGAATTGAGATGTGTGGTGAATGTGATACCAGTGAGAATTGTTAATAGTATGTTGATGTGTTTCCATATACATAAAAAAATCGTCACTCAAGTTATTTGATAGCGCCGGTGGGAAAATTGTTTTTTTATCAATTATTTAACTAATGTATACAGATTGTAGGCTTATGAAGTATTTTGGTAATATCACGCGGTTTTCTTTCCAACTGTAAAGCAATTGAGCAAAGAAAAGGTTTCCCCACCCACAGGGCCACAGTGATGCTTGGGAATAAGACTTTTTAAGCCATCAAAGTAAAGAAGCCGTCCACAAATTGCAAAACAAACTGCATCACTTTTCTACAATGGTAATCAACTCTACCAAAAAGTAAAAGGAACCTCATCATCTACACGAACGAACGAAAGAAACTTGTCCTTCAACATATCTTCAATTTTGTTGATTGTAGTAATGGGGAAAATATGGGTGGAAGTCAGCCTGATATCTGCTCGAGGGCTTCGGCATTCTTCATCGCTTTGGAAGCTCCAATGGTATGCAGTTGGGTGGATTGATCCCTCTAACAAATACTGCACCAAAATTGATGCTTGTGGAAATGGAAATCCTGTATGGAACACCAAGTTTGCAACTTTAATTGATGAATCGAAGCCCAACTTTAAGGATCTGGCATTGAACGTTGAAGTTTATAGTAGAGAGCCCTTCTTTCTAGCAGAGAGGCTGCAAGGAACTGCAACTATTGTCCTGAAAGAGTTCATGACGAAGTATAACCAGGAGAACCAAGTGTCAAGACCCAAAACTGGACAAGTAGGGAGCTACCAGTTGCGAAAAAAAAGGAATTCGAGCAAGCCTCAGGGTTTTATTGATATCTCAATTCACATTTCTCAGGAAATGACTGACCCTCTTTCATATCCAGGTAATTCATGCGATTGAGATTTACCTTCAAATGAATTATAACAATGATCATAGAACAAAAAGTTTGCTACTTTTTTCGGTCAACTTTTTTTTCTAAATAAATATGGAGTTTTGGAGTTTGTTGGACTACCCCCGTTAACCCATGTGGTTGTATTTTCATTCATTTTTAGTACTATTTAACGCAACTTTAATTGGAAAAAAATATTCTGTTGGATTTTAAAGAGGTTGGATTTTTGGGTGGCAGATGAGGGCATTACGATCACATTGGCAACAGAAGATGGACCAGGACCAGCACAAGCCTACGATCCACATCATCGAGGTTCGGTGCATAAGCCAGACAACCAATTACATACAAATATCCCCATTAGACATTCGGTGCTCCCGCCTACAAACTACTTCAAACCATCTGCAACGGGTGGTGATACTGGTGGTGGACCCAGCCATAGCCATCGAACTCCACCACCACCACCACCTCTTCCACCCTCAAATGTAGGTTACATACCAACTTTTATTCCAAGAACGGATCGTTTGCAGGAGACATATATCAATATGCGGTCATCTGGAGCAGCGTTTAATCGGAATAAAGGACCTGGTGCTTTTGGAATGGGATTAGGTGCTGGAGCACTGGCAGCTGGTGCTGTTATCTTTGGTGATGACTTTATGTCTGGTTTTGATGTTCCTTCTGGCTTACAAGATGCTAGTCTAACTATCACAAATGATCCTCCCTTTTGACTTAGTTTATGTTATTTTCTTTTAATGCCTCTGCGCATTATGATAGGAACTGGGATTTAGTCATGTCATGTGGGTTATGTTTCAAATTTATAGAACCAGCAGCTTATTCTCTACTAAGCAGTATAGAGCTTTGTCCATGCAGAGAAACTATTAATGACTTCACTAGTCGTTTGATGTTAAAATTTGTACATGAATTCCCTTCGTCTAAGCAGATCATTGTAATAGGTAGTTGCTGATAATAAAGCCAGATGACAAAAAATGGGTGAAAGGAAAATACCTTAACTCCCTGCTGCAATAAGTTAACTATCAGCTAAGTGCAAAAGAAAGAGAAAGCTAAGAAGACTACTCATCCTAAATTAAAAAGCTTTCATTTTGAGCCTTGATAAGGAAATTAATATATAACCGCTAACTGGTGTGTATGTATATGTTTTCCTACAAGATACAAATTTTCAATCAAAGATGGCCATTAGCCAACCTACATATACTTGTTTTTAGCTTGCTCAATCTATTGCGATGATTCCTTAAATCAAACTATTATCTCCTGCTTAGAATGATAAAATTTAAGAGAAATTGCTCGATCCTCTTACTATTAATTCCTTATCCACCATTTAGAACAAAAAGGACATCAAGTACATAAGAAATCAGAAATCAAAATTCATGGCGTGTGGCAAGAAATCAGAAAGTGAGAAATGTCATCACTAATCAAACAATACGAGCAACTTCACATCAGTGGCATGCTTTCGATAAACTCCGCCCATTAACCTTTCAACCATACTTATTCCTTTCCTACCGGCTGCCACCATTTCCCTTGTCATGAATCTATTTCGGCACCAAAATATGAACAAGAATAACAAATATTGATAATAAACGCCAATAAAACATGGCTCATACTCGACAGAATAAACCCAAGCAATGATCAAAGAATTATCTTCCCTTATAAGGCCATGTAAGGTGAAAGGTCATGCTTCGCCTTAATCATTATTTGAACAAGCTTTATCCAGTGCGCATCAGTCATTATTATATCTACAGCTTGTACATTCTCTAAGAACATTATAAGGGCAGAATCCGCTACCACCAACCAAGATAAAGTATCATGGATCAGCCTCTCCAATTATCCTTCAGCCGCCTCATCTCCCGAAGAGCTTCAACAGGAGACCGGCCACCAATCATCTTCTGTACACGAGGGAAAGCCAATATCAGTGATACAGATACCCAACAAACTCTCTAACAGAACAAACACACATTTCATTATTCAACACCGTGAAAAAAAAGGTTACGGAACGATAATTATACTTGAACTTCTGGTAGATCAACCCGCATGAATGGGTTTGTCTCCGTCTCTTCCTCGATGGTTGAGGGAACAGTGGGTAGACCCGACTTGCGTTGAACTTGAGCCCATGATAACTTATGTTGAATCCTCGTATTGTCTGGTTCAATAGTCAGAGCAAACTGCAAGTTCTTTACTGTGTACTGAAAAAGACAAAAGAAAAGCTTGACTTTTCCATCGAGTAAGAACTAAGAAGAAAGTTGTAAGACCATGACATAACTTTGGCCAAAGGAAGTTCTGATAGCCATTCTATTTACACTTAGAATTAGTAATAAATCAGGACGTATACAATCTTTCAGCTGTCACGACCCCAATGTTACGGTCGTGAGTCTCGTGACAGCAATGAGCTTTGGAGGACAGTGAAGTGACCCAAGAAATACCACATTCAGGATTATATCTCCATTCTAGTTCCTACTCTGTTTTCTTTTTCATTCGTGGTTCAAGTTGTGATTTTGTCTCAGCCTATGACAATAGACGATATGCAGTGGATGTTGCATTGATCTAGTTTCTTGAAAATTTCTCTAAAGAAGGTAATGAGGGAGTAGGAGTTAGGGTGGTGAAGTGCGAAGATAAAGGTGAGTTACATAAGGTAACTCCAAACTAATAAAGAAAATCAAATTAGATGAACTGATATTATATAAATTAGCAGAGGACAAGGATCAGGGGTATATAAAAGTAGTTCGATTTTTTATAATCAAAGCACCAAATTTAGATTTCTACTCAACAAAAACATAAAACAAGTTACAGAATCGATGACACCGGTATACAGGCGCCCCAGCAGTTCATCCCATCAATGTCCCGAAAGAAAGGGAATATAAAGGGAATCCAGAAGATCGAAAAAGGAGGGGGGGGGGGTGTACGCATATATTTCATTAATTTACCTCATGGCCACAATAGACCCGTGTTGGCTTTGGCAATGAACCCAATGTTACGCACAGTGATTGATACATCTGATCAGCTGTTCCTTCAAAAAACTTTCCACAACCAGCAATAAACTACACATAGACAAATAACATACTACTTTTTATTTAACTGTGGAGAAAACAAATGAATAATCTTATAAAATAAAGTTATGAGTCTTTGACAAGCTTTCTTTGGCGAGTAAAGCATTGCTAATTGCTATCCTTTTTTTATTGGTAAAATGGCAAAATATGTATTAATCACAAAAAACACCAAAGGGAATATATTCAATATGTCAAATACTATTATCAATCCATCAACCGAAACCCAACTTATGGTATCCATCTCTTTTGTCAACTTATCTTAGTTCTAGATGTATTTCAAGCTGTTTAATTACTTATATATGACCGAATAAAGAAAAGAAGAGTGATTATAGAACTGAACTGATCACCATCACATCCTTCACAAAATGATAACAGAAACAATAGAAGGTTCTTCAAAATCAACTTACAAGTGTGTCGCCAGTGAAAACAGCTGGATCCTGACCCTCTTCAGTGGTGATGTAATAACTTATATGTCCTTTAGTGTGGCTAATAAGAGCAAGTCCATAACGAACAAAGTTTAAATTACAGAGCTGGAAAAAAAAGAATAATCTTAAAGCTAATTCAACGTTTTTCTCTTTTTAGGGTAAAACTTAAAAGGAAGTCCCTCTTTCTAGAGTAAAAGAAAGATTCATGTTTAAAGGAAGTAGAATTACAGTGTCACCAGGTAGGGAGGTACGTGAAAGAGTAGAAGAGCCTAATTAGACGGAATTGTGTTTAGGGAGGGCTGTATGGGATCTCATTTATTCAGGATCTCATACAGTTCCATAGTCGACAAGATTATAACAAATAAAATACCGAATGGGTAAAGGCTAAATTAGTACCAAGGCGTGAAAAGGCACAATATATTGACATTGGAACCCAGTGAGATCTTGTCACCATTTTCCACTGTATCTGTACAACCTTTGACATTATCAACGGAGCCGCCGTACACTTTAATCCCAGGTACAAGCTGCTTTATCTTATCGTTTCCCCCAGCATGATCCCTAGAGAATTTATGAGAGAAGTGAGAAAAAAAATTCATTTTATTATTCTTTGAACGTCAACTAGAAATTCAGTATATGTCAAACCATAATTAGCATTACCTAATTTTGTATTACTTTTGATGATGTATTGTTTAGGTTGTAGCCTCTTGTAGCAGGACACGTGTCCTTGGTTCAGTTTTGGCGCATATTTGCTGAGCTAACTCTATATATACTGGCATACTCTTCTTTTCCAAATTAAGGAATACAACAATATTTCATTCTTTCATATTAGATTGTATTCATTTCACACCAGATTTGAATTTACTAGAGGCTGCTCAACCATTCACTGGGGCTGATCAGATCACTGTGGGAAATGATAAGACAACTCCTATTTCTCACGTTGGTTATGCACAATTGCCTGCCTATAACTCAGTGCTTCATCTCTCCCAAGTTTATCATCTCCAAAAATCTTTTAAGTGTCTCTAAACTCTGTCTTGATAACAATGCATTTGTTGAATTTTACCCCGATTGTTTCTTTGTTAAACATCAGGTAGCAAGCAAGTTCTTCTCACGGGTCATTTTGTTCAGGGCATTTACCGTGTCTCTAGTTCATTTTCTCCTTCATCCCGTTCAGCTTCCCCTGTCCAGCTCTTTGCGGCTTCCACCTCGGATCCAAATCTGTGGCACTCTCGTTTAGGGCATCCATCTAGTGATATAGTTGCTCATATTATATCTACTTGTAATCTGTCAACATCAAAAAAGACTAGTTTATCTTTTTGTAATGCTTGTCAACAAGCCACGTCTCATCGGCTACCGTTTTCTAAATCTGTATCTCGGGCTTCTATGCCTTTTGAATTAATACACACAGACCTTTGGGGACCTTCTCCCATTTCTGTCATTACTGGTGTTCGCTAGTTTATTCTGTTCATTGATGATTTCTCGTGATTTACTTGGTTGTATCTTCCCAAAACTAAGGACGAGGCATTTCAAGCCTTTGTCACTTTCAAAACTAGGTTCACACACAGTTTGATTCCAATATCAAACGTGTTTGATCGGATTTGGGGGGGGGGGGGGGGGG